>SMDT01003109.1:0-286610 GCA_005392925.1 Aquilaria sinensis | reverse complement strand
TTTATTTACTTTTTTTATTTATTACTTTTCCGCAATTTTATTTTTCTTTTTGTGGATGATTAACCTTATTTTATTTATTTATCATTTTTTATAACTGGCCAAGAGTCCCATCTTACTTCCCCATTTTATTATTTTTTTATTTCTATTACAATAAAGCCCCCATCTTTATTTTTTTCCGTCATTTTTAACATTATTTGAAATATTAAGACACTTATCTTTTTTCTATTATTTCCTTTAAATAACAAAATTTAACCTTTTATTTCCTTTTATTAGAAATAAGTTTTATAAAAAATCATAACCAAACGATTCAATAAAAATCAACTGGTTTTTCTAAATAAGTATTTTTTTTAGATATATGGATTAGATAATTACTTAAAAAAAATCTTTCAAAAAAATGAAAAGGAAAATAAAATTTAAAAATAATAAAAAGGAAAATAATATTAAGATCATTAAAAATCCATATTCGGATAATTCGGTAAAAATTTATGACAAAAATTAATAATTAAATAAATAATTAATTATAAATTAAAAATTAAATTTCTTTGAATTCCACATCTGGGTGATTCAATAAAATCCATGGTTTGGAAAAAATTAGATTGATAATAAAAGTGAATAAAAATCAAGTACCAATATCTAAAGAAATCCATATTCGAATAATTCGATAGAATTTATGATATGGATTAATAAATTAATTAAAACATTCAATAATAAATAAAAACTAAATTCCATTAAATTCCGTATCCAGGTGATTCGATAGAATCCATGGTTCGGAAATATCAAATTTATTATAAAAAAAATTATACAAATTAATTATCAAGATTTAGAAGTCCATATTAATTTAAAAATCCACATATGGATGATTCAGTTAAAATTTATGGTTTAAAAATTAACTGAAATTATTTTAAAAGCAAGCAAAACAAAATTAAAATCAACTAAAGTATCAATTTTGGGCGTTAAAATAGAGTTATTTTAACGTAACCGTACTCCCAAACCCTCGAACTCTCGTAGATCATTTTTAGGTGTCCAATCGACCTAGACGAAACCAATTGGTGGCGACTCCCAAAAAACCGCCACGTTGCCACAGCTTGGCGACTCCACTTGGGACATATCTTCGTTAGTGAGTCAAGCCTAAAAGTTGATTTGCTTGTTCTGCTTTGCTTTTTTTTTTCTGTGGATTCATATGCTATATTTACTTATTGTAAACATGCATTATGCATTCACGACATGAAGCTCATACCCGAGCTTCCTCAATTCAACCACATTCTTTCAAAGCGGAATTGGTGTTGTTGTCCTTGTGAGACTATGGTCTCCAAGCCTTCACCGGTTTCAAGTAGCGAAGTAGTGTATTGCTTCCTGAGACGGATAGTCTCTGCTTGGGCCCACTAAAAGCTACGACCCGAATTAATCCTTTCCTTACATAAACCCTCGTGGGTAAGGAATTGGGCTGTCACTATAATTTAGTGATGGGATTTGGGAACTACTCTTGGCCTTTTTGATAAACCACCTTATGCATATAGAACTCCCCACTTAACCATAAAACTGACCATATAATTCCTATCATTTACCAACGCCATAAGCATGTCATTGTTATGCTATTTTGTTGCCTTACCCTTTGTTTTCTTCGTGTTTTATATTTATGGCTCTGACTTCTTTTCTCATAATAGCTCATGAGTTATTAATTGATATTTAACTTGTTACTAACCTTGTTTTTCTTTTGTTGTACTTCTATTTTGTGCAATTTTTCTTCATGCATCAAAACCACTCATCAAACTGTAATAACTTTTTGGTCTTTCTAATGACAACTAGAAGTCTTGAAGTTCCATGATAGTGGATAATCAAACTCACTCATTGCATGCATGCATTACATCAATCACATACATGTAAAGTCTAATAAAATGAATCTTACTTTAAAAAGCTAAAATTGGCCCTCAACACCGATATTCAACTCGGCTCCAAACAAAACTTATGGCAGAGCAAACCGAAGGACGTCTCACAGATATTGAGTCCAAGATAGAAAGCATGGCCAAGCAAATGAAACAATTAATTGAGCTAATCAAGGGGAAAGCAACCCAAGTCCCCGTCAAAGAGCCACAAGATCCCACTTATCCCCCGGGATTCACCCCACAACGGATCTCAGTTCAGGAAAATCTTTTTCAGGAATCAGGTCCGTTTGCTAGCATTCACCTGAAACAAAATACTGCCTATGAAGAAAAAAAGACACTATCAAAGGAAGAAGGAGAATCTCAAAAGCTCGAGACAATAGAGAAAAGGCTTCGGGCCATTGAAGGAGGCACTATATTCGGATCTCTCTTGGTGGATGATCTCTGCTTGCTGCCAAATGTTGTGATTCCCTCGAACTTTAAGGTGCCAGACTTTGTGAAATATGATGGAACAAGTTGCCCCATCAATCATATTACACTATTTCTAAGAAAAATACAACCACTCACAAAAGACGAGAATGTTTGGATAGCACTTTTTCAAGAAAGCCTTACAAAGTCAACACTACAATGGTATCTAAGTCAAGACCCAAAGAACATTAGAACATGGAATGATCTCGCTCAAGCTTTCATCAGTAATTATAAGCATGTCATGGACTTGGCCCCGGATCGCCAAACTCTCCAGAATATTGAGAAGAAGGAACAAGAAACCTTTAAGGAGTACACACAAAGGTGGAGAGACTTAGCCGCACAAGTTCAACCACCTATGATAGAAAGAGAACTGATCACCCTGTTTATCCAAACACTAAATAGACCATTTTATGAAAAACTAGTTGGGAACACTTCAAGTAGCTTTTCAAATATGGTATTATCTGGAGAAAAGATTGAATTTGGAATCAAAACAGGAAAGCTGGTCGATTCTTCAATTGGAGGATGTTTCAATGAAAGAAGCGGAGCTGTCCAAAACATCATCTCCAAGTCCTATGGTCCAATACCACTCACATTACAGGTGAAAGGATATCCTATTGAGACTGTAATCTTCAAGGCTCCCTCATTAGTACCACATACCACTCATGGGAAGAAAGCTACTCAAGTCGATTCAATTTCCACAAGCTACAAACTTGCTATCACCCATACCAACGGTAGCAAAGATCAAGTGGCCTCATCTTCCAAGTTGGTATGACCTAAATGCCAAATTTGATTACCATATAGGCTCAATTGGGCATTCAACTGAAAATTGTGTGGCACTAAAACTCAAGGTTCAACAGTTGATCGATTCCAAATTGCTAGATCCCGATGTGAGTGGTAATTGAAAGTGAAGATTTCGAGCTGGAATTACATTGATTTTGAAAGGGCTCCAAGTCAGATCCGACCTAACAGTTCACACACTTTTGAATGACAGGGAATCCTTTGAGTAAACTTGTATCTTTGAGAGCTTGCCAAAGTAATTTAATAGTAAAAATCTCCTAGATTTAGTCCAGAATCTAGGATGTAGTCTTTGTTAAATGGACACCTGGTATTCTTTTTGTTGTCCAACAAAAAAATGTAATGTGTGCATTCTACCACTTTTTACCAAAAATTCCATTTCTACATCTATCTCTCACTCTTTGCCATTACACTATCCATTATTGCCATCACACTTTAATTTGTAAACAATGCTACTCGTGGGTGAAAATGAAAGTTAAGGGAGATTTGATTGTAGTGATCTTGAAAGTGCTGCCAAATCTAGTAAGAAGGATTTCAAATGTTGCACCTCAACTCTCAAAAGGGAATTTGCAGTGGTTATCAACATCCTTGCAATAAGTCTTGGGTTAGCTTCCAAAGAAGGTAGCTCTCATATTAAATGGCTTCGATGGCCTCCCAATTCTCATGAATGCTCAACACAAGAAAAGGTTCTTGGTTCTCCGCAACACAAACTCCAAAAAGGAAAGAAGTTCATCCCTTCCATCAAAAGGCAACAAGGGAAAATTCAAAACCAAAAAAAGACTGAGAGCAAGCACGAGCAAGTAAGGCCACTTGAGTCATCTCACTTCAGGAGGGCCATCAAGCATGTCATAATCATAGCCCACAAAAAAAAAACAAAAAACAAAATGGGCTCGAGTTAAAGTAAAAGAAGAAAAGAAAAGAAAAGCAAAAAAAAAAAAGGCTCAAGTTAAAGCAAAAGAAAGAAAAGAAAAAAAGTTAGCTATGGATTCTAGACTGAAAACCTGCAAAGGCGGTTTAGAAGACAAAAGCAACCCTCAAACCAAGCGTACATAAAGATTACGATAGTTGGGAGGCAACAGATGAGGTCTAATTTTCTGGAAAAGGTGGCAAGTTTGAAGTCATCACTATTGAGTTTTTAGATCTGCTCACGAGTAGTATTAAAACACCCTTCTTTCACACCACTCAAACTTAAATTTCCTCAGACCTAACATTTCCCTCTTGATATCATCCTCATTCAGCTAAAAGGTTATCATTGTGAATCATGTTTCTACCTTATTGCCTTGTACAGTTTATGTCTTTAAGTTGGAAATGGGAAGAATGACAGGATATTTTAATTAAAAACAAAGACCGTAAGTTACTTTGTCAAGCTTTGCAAATTGATGAAAGTTTTTCTTTAAGGCCAAACCATTATTCGTTAATGTGTGTAGACTTAAAAGTGAGGAGATAGCTTGAGACTTTCTTTAAGAAGATATGGTTCTTGTAAGAGAAATTCACGATCGAGGGCCATCACAAAGGTCTAGAAATGCACGATCTTCTTTTAAATCAAAGGCGAGATGATACCTTTATCCACATAAACACCATATTCAGGGGGGCAAAGTAGTCTCTACGAAGCGTAAGAAGAGTACTGCCAACAAAGAAGCTCAATAGACAAGGGGGCAAGTCTTATGGATCAGAACCTGAGTTTAAGGAAGAGCAATCATTCAGACTATAACATGGGGATAAGTAAGTGTCGGCACGGCCACAAGAAAAGGGGCAAAGAGACATTGAAAGTTAAGCCTTCGATGGTATGAAATCCATGACAAGGGATGAGTATCCAAAGAGATATAAAGTATGAAGCGGGCCAACATTAAGGAAGTTGACACCAAAATTCAAGAACAAGTCAAGAAAATTTCTTTGAAGCGCTTTCAAAAATTGAGTTCTTTTTGAGGCAATGGACAACAGCTGAGAAGCATAAAGAGATTCAATGATAGTCCGAGAAGGCAATCACAAGAAGGATCCAGCAAAGCAAAGACAAGAAGAACTAGATCCATGCAATCAAACAACGAACATAGTAAAACATAGACACAAAGAAATTGAGATAAATAAAGCAATGAAAATAAAAGAGAGCTATCATCAGTTACACATGCACTACATTCATGCATTTCACATTATGCATGCATTGCTTTTGCATAATAGGGATCAAACGGAATGACATATCCGCGGCATGATTATAACATTGATAAGTACAAGCTGAGACTTCAACTTCATCATAATAACTGTCATTCCAGTCTATCACTTGGATGCACAGATCTAATACGATTGGACCAAGCCGCGTCAAGAATTCAATATTATGGTCAAGGATATGAGGTAGACATCAAAAAATATTGTCAAGGATAAGGTAGACATCAAAAAATATTGTCGTTTTGTCAAAAGCTGGCAATGGATTCGATAATCGAGGCTTCACCCATAAGGACAGGATCGACGTCAGCTCAATGGAATATCAAAGATAAGAGATAGCTATGGTCAAGGATAAGGTAGACATCAAAAAATATTGTCGTTGACAATTTGTCAAAAGCTGGCAATGGATTCGATAATCGAGGCTTCACCCATAAGGACAGGATCGACGTCAGCTCAATGGAATATCAAAGATAAGAGATAGCCATGGTCAAGGATGAAATAGACATCAAAAATGTTGTCGTTGACAATTTGTCAAAAGCTGGCAATGGATTCGATAATCATTCACTCATAAGGACGGGATGGATGCCAACTCAATGGAGTATCAAAAATAAGAAACATCTATGACATCAAAATATTGTCAAAAAGTAGGATCCATTTTTTCCGGTAAGTGGCGGATACGGTACTCTGTGACTCTCAAGTCGGTTGTCTCAGTTGCCCATAATAACTGATTTCTTTCTCCCTTCTTTCTTTTATTTCCTTCTAAAAAATGGATCCTACTCTTTCTGCCTTGCGAAAATACTTTCCTTCTCTCCCAATGAACATTCTTAAAAAGATTTACCGAGTTCGCTGTGAACGATTAAGAGTTTTGATGCACAAAGGAATCCCTGAAGATGTGCGGTGGTTAATTGAAGCTAAGGTTCGTCTGGCAGGTGAAGTCCCAGATGCATTTGTGTCTCACATGCCTGGCATAGGCAAAAGCTCTTATGCCAAAAAGCGAAGAGCGAAAAGGTTACAAGTCTGTCATAAATGTGGTCGATGGACTTGTAATACTAAATGTCGTTCTTTAGGAATGATCTCCGATAATCGAGAAGATAAAATACGATTCATCAAGAATGGCCTGAGTAAGGATTCTTTGGATGATATCCGATTGACTCTTGAGACGCATTCTTGTGGATCAGTGCAACGCGAACTTCTTGGTTTATGGAGTATTTTTCACGAAGAACGAGAACGTTATAGTCCCGGGAATCTGACTTTAAAAGACCCTGTTTGCCAGTTTGTAAGAAAACTGGATGGGAAGCAAATCCCCGACTCATAGAAGGCGTTGAAGCCGTTACTGGACGTAAAACCAGTGGAAGATGTGAGCCACAGTCACAATTACTGTACATACAATTTGTCATATTTGGAAAATTTACATTTTCTTTTGACAATAATGTACTTGCTCCTGTAAGCGTAATTAACACGTTATCCTTTCATCGCTATAAATGCGTGTTCTTCTTTCCGGTTAAGTAGCGGATACGGTACTCCGTGACTCTCATAGTCGGTTATTTCAGTTTCCTACAATAACTGATTTCTTCCTCTCTTCTCTCAAATTCTTCTCTCATCAATGGATTCTACTCTTTCCACCCTGCGAAAGTACTTTCTTTCCCTCCCAATAAATGTTCTTAAAAAGATTTACCAAGCTAGATGTGAAAGAATCAGAGTTTTTATACACAAAGGCATTCCTGACAATGTGCGGTGGTTAATTGAAGCTAAGGTCCGTTCGGCTGGTGAAGTTTCAGATGCATTTATGCCCCGTATGCCCGGCTTAGGTAAAAGCGCTTATGCCAAAAAGCGAAGAGCAAAGAGGCTAGGCGTCTGTCATAAATGTGGACGATGGAATTGCGATACTAAATGTCACTCTTTAGGATTCATCTCCAAAAATAGTGAAGATAAAAGAAAATTCATCAAGAATGGCCTGCGTAAGGAATCTCTGGAGGATATCCGAGGGACTCTTGAAACGCATTCTTGTGGAATAGTGCAACGTGAAATTGTCAATTTATGGAGGACTTACCATAAAAAATGAGACCGTTACAGTCTTGGGAATCTGACTTTAAAAGACCCTGTTTGCCAGTTTGTAAGAAAACTGGATGAGAAGCAAATCCCCGACTCATAGAAGGCGTTGAAGCCGTTACTGGACGTAAAACCAGTGGAAGACGTGAACCAAAGTCACGACTACTGTACATGCTAGCTGTCATTTTGGAAATTTTCCTTTTCTTCTGACAATAATGTACCTACTCCTGTAAATGTAATTGACGTGAGCCACAGTCACAACTACTGTACATGCTAGCTGTCACTTTTGAAAATTTTCCTTCTCTTCCAACAATAATGTACCTACTCTTGTAAATGTAATTATTGCATTATCTTTTCACCTCTATAAATACATCCTCTTCTTTTCATTTCTCACAAGGTTAAGGATAGGAATGGAGAAAACCTCAACTCGTAAATCCCGAAGTATTTGTGTATTTTCTGGGGCTTTTCCTGGAAAAGATGAAGAGTATTTAAAGGCAGCCAACCATTTGGGTAGAGTATTAGCTGAGCGAAAAATACATTTAGTTTATGGAGGAGGTAGTGTCGGATTAATGGGAGGTGTAGCATCAGCAGCATCTCTAGGAGGAAGTCAAGTTTTGGGCATTATCCCTGGACCTTTGAAATTTGTTTCTGGGGGCACGATTGGAGAAGAATTAGTGGTTAAAAATTTGCAAGAGCGTTTGTTACAAATGCTTTTTAATGCTGATGCTTTTATCGCTCTACCAGGAGGTTTTGGCACATTGGGAGAAATCTTCCAAATTGCTTCCATGGCCCAACTTAATTTGCACAAGAAACCCATTGGGCTGTTGAATGTTAACAATTTCTTTACAGGTCTGATATCTTTTGTGGATTACGCTGTGCAGAAGAATTTTATATCAAAAGTGGCACGACGAATCCTAATATCCGCAACAACTGCTGAAGAATTGCTAGATAAAATGCAAGCTTTTGTTCCTGAACCAGATCCAGCAATGATTCAGATAGACTGGACACGACAGTCTTTCCCGACCAGTTCCATCCCATAATTGTCCTTTACCCGGCCTGTTGAAGCATTGTGGAAGAAGAAGCGATCCGATCTGTTCTTCTTGTCCTTTAGTTTTATTATCAGCATTTTTTTTTCGTGTTTCAGTTTTTCTTTTCAGGGAATTTCTTCTTTCTTTCTTCACCTTTTAGGATAGTTTTGTTCATGCTGATATTAAAACCATAGGACAAAGCCTTTAGTTTGGAATGGCTGAGTAAGGAGTAATTTTTTTGCTCTTGAGACGCATCCTATTAGGTCTACTAGTCATGACATTTTGGGGTAGCTAAGCTTCAACCTTATTTGGATGACATATCTCACAAGGGAATCTATATTTTCTGAAGAAAATATTAGATGAAACCTGGATATTGATTCCAAACATCCGTTCCCTTACATAATTTGTCAGTTTTATTGCCATTTTATGGAATTTCTCATCATCAAGATTCACTCATTTCATGGAAGTTTAAATTTTTGCACTCGCCTATTATGAAAATTCACACTTCCGAAGAAATTATTCCAACTTCAATTGCCTTCATACAAATTTTGCTTGAGGTACTAAGGAAAGCTCCTTAACCTCAAAAAGGAGAAAAGAGTTTTTCTCCAAAATCAATTTTTCTTCAACGATAGGAGAGTTCTTGTCGTAGAGGTTCTAAGGAAATCTCCTTAACCTCAAACTCAATCAATTTTTCTTCAACGATAGGAGAGTTCCTGTCGTAGAGGTTCTAAGGAAATCTCCTTAACCTCAAACTCAATTAATTTTTCTTCAACGATAGGAGAGTTCCTGTCGTAGAGGTTCTAAGGAAATCTCCTTAACCTCAAACTCAATCAATTTTTCAAACTCAGTCAATTTTTCTTCAACGATAGGAGAGTTCCTGTCGTAGAGGTTCTAAGGAAATCTCCTTAACCTCAAACTTCAATCAATTTTTCTTCAACGATAGGAGAGTTCCTGTCGTAGAGGTTCTAAGGAAATCTCCTTAACCTCAAACTCAATCAATTTTTCTTCAACGATAGGAGAGTTCCTGTCGTAGAGGTTCTAAGGAAATCTCCTTAACCTCAAACTCAATCAATCAATCAATCAATTTTTCTTCAACGATAGGAGAGTTCCTGTCGTAGAGGTTCTAAGGAAATCTCCTTAACCTCAAACTCAATCAATTTTTCAAACTCAATCAATTTTTCTTCAACGATAGGAGAGTTCCTGTCGTAGAGGTTCTAAGGAAAGCTCCTTAACCTCAAACTCAATCAATTTTTCTTCAACGATAGGAGAGTTCCTGTCGTAGAGGTTCTAAGGAAAGCTCCTTAACCTCAAACTCAATCAATTTTTCTTCAACGATAGGAGAGTTCCTGTCGTAGAGGTTCTAAGGAAATCTCCTTAACCTCAAACTCAATCAATTTTTCTTCAACGATAGGAGAGTTCCTGTCGTAGAGGTTCTAAGGAAATCTCCTTAACCTCAAACTCAATCAATTTTTCTTTAACGATAGGAGAGTTCCTGTCGTAGAGGTTCTAAGGAAATCTCCTTAACCTCAAACTCAATCAATTTTTCTTCAACGATAGGAGAGTTCCTGTCGTAGAGGTTCTAAGGAAATCTCCTTAACCTCAAACTCAATCAATTTTTCTTCAACGATAGGAGAGTTCCTGTCGTAGAGGTTCTAAGGAAATCTCCTTAACCTCAAACTCAATCAATTTTTTCTTCAACGATAGGAGAGTTCCTGTCGTAGAGGTTCTAAGGAAATCTCCTTAACCTCAAACTCAATCAATTTTTTTTCTTCAACGATAGGAGAGTTCCTGTCGTAGAGGTTCTAAGGAAATCTCCTTAACCTCAAACTCAATCAATTTTTCTTCAACGATAGGAGAGTTCCTGTCGTAGAGGTTCTAAGGAAATCTCCTTAACCTCAAACTCAATCAATTTTTTTCTTCAACGATAGGAGAGTTCCTGTCGTAGAGGTTCTAAGGAAATCTCCTTAACCTCAAACTCAATCAATTTTTCTTCAACGATAGGAGAGTTCCTGTCGTAGAGGTTCTAAGGAAATCTCCTTAACCTCAAACTCAATCAATTTTTCTTCAACGATAGGAGAGTTCCTGTCGTAGAGGTTCTAAGGAAAACTCCTTAACCTCAAACTCAATCAATTTTTCTTCAACGATAGGAGAGTTCCTGTCGTAGAGGTACTAAGGAAATCTCCTTAACCTCAAACTCAATCAATTTTTCAAACTTAATCAATTTTTCTTCAACGATAGGAGAGTTCCTGTCGTAGAGGTACTAAGGAAATCTCCTTAACCTCAAACTCCAATCAATTTTTCTTCAACGATAGGAGAGTTCCTGTCGTAGAGGTAATAAGGAAAGTTCCTTAACCTCAAAAATGAGGAGAAAAAGGTTTTTCTCCTCAGGGTTTAGGCGGCGAGAAGGTTCTCAATGCCTAGCTAAGTAGGACGAAATTTGGTAACGGCTTTGCATGCATCATGTCCCATGAAGCATGCAAAGGGGGGCAACTGTTGACACCAAATTTCCTCCGACTATTGAAAATTTAAACAAATTTAAAAAAATTAAAAAAATTTAAAATTAAAATTAATTAATTAATTAATTAATTAAAAAAAAAGAAAAGAAAAAAAATAAAAAAAATTAAATTAAATAGTTTAGGGGGGCATTTTTGTTTCGTAAGGTTAGATAGTAAATTTATATATATATATATATATGTGTGTAAAATATAAAAGGGGAAGTTTTTTTTTAAAGAATTGACAAAAATAAGAAGTTTGGGGTAAATCTGACAAAATTGAGAAGTTTGGGAAAAATCTGACGAAATCTGGAAATTCCAGGGAAATCTGGTAATTTTTCGCATGATTTTTGGGCCAAACAGTCAATTTTGGGCCAAATTGACAGAACAGACAAATTTGGGCCAATCAGTAATTTCGTGAAAAATATGGGACCATACCAGTAGTCAAAGAAAGCTGAAGGACTAAAAATATTATTTTGACCAAATTATTTTTTTAATCTTTTTTTAATTAAATTTAGAATTTTTTTTAAATTTAAGGAATCCAATGCTCCTTCCTCTATAAATATGGGTCCAAATATGCAAATAAAAAACAAAAAAGATGAAGATTAGAGCTTCTTAATTAAAAAAAGGAAAAACTGTAGCTTAGGTCCCTGGCCTCTCCTCCCCTTTCCCAGAAAACCTGAACTTTTCCTTCTGCTTCTGTCTGTTACCGTTTCCCCCTTCTCCGTCCCATCGCCGTTTCCCATCCGTCATCTGCCGTCCGTTTTTCGGTTACGCCGACCACCGCCCGCCGTCGCCCCCCTGTCGCCGTCGCTGTCGCTCAGCCGTCCCCTTCTTTTTTTTCTTTCTTCCTTCCTTCCCGTCGCGATTCCTTCCTCCCGCCACCTCGCCTCTCTTCTCGCCCTCCTCTCTCTCTCACCGTTGCTCTTCTTCTCTCTCTCTCTCTCACCGTCGCCCTTCCTCTCTCTCTCTTCCTCCGCCTCAGCCCTCCCTCCTCCCTTGCTCGCCGCGACGTCACTGTCGCGTCTCCTCCACCATCACTACCTCGCTTCTCTCTCTCACCGTCGCCCTTCCTATCTTCTCTCTTTCTCCGCCTTAGCCCTCCCTCCTCCCCCTGCTCACCGCTGACGCCTCAGCTGCAGGACACCGCCGTTGCCGCCGCCCCTGCCGTCGCCCGGCAGGCCGAGACCCGACCCGCCAGGAATTTGAATTCTTCTCTGTTTCGGTCCTCTTTAAACCTCCTCTTTAAACCTTCATACAAGTCACTAACCTTTTTTTTCTTATTTTTGCGGAACTAACAATAAACTTTTGTGTGTTTATTTATTTATTTATTTATTTTATTTTTTTATTATTTCTTGTTATTTTTACGGAAGTTTATACCTCATACTTTTATGTGGATGACCAAAAGCTCCACTTTATTTTTTTATTTATTTATTTATTGTCATTTTATTTACATTTATTTGTTTTATGCACTTTATATTTTTTTTAAGTGGATAGCTAAACGGCCCAATTTCTTTATTTATTTACTTTTTCTGCAATTATTTACTTTATGCACTTTTATTTTTTTTTTATGTGGATGGCTAAAAAAAACCCACTTTATTTATTTATTTACTTTTAGAAACTTTTATTTATTTTAATGCACTTTATTTTTTTTTAAGTGGATGGCTAAATGCCCCACTTCTTTCTTTATTTATTTTATTTTTTTCCATCATTTTTATTTATGCCACTTTATACTTTTAAGTGGATGGCTAAACGCCCCACTTTATTTATTTATTTATTTTTCTGCAATTATTTACTTTATACAATTTATATTTTTTAAAGTGGATGGCTAAAACACCCCACTTTATTTATTTATTTATTTTTTGCATTTATTTACTTTATGCAATTTTTATTTTTTAAGTAGATGGCTAAACGCCCCACTTTCTTTATTTACTTAATTTTCTGCGTTTATTTACTTTATGCACTTTTTATTTTTTAAGTGGATGGCTAAACGCCCCGCTTTCTTTATTTATTTAATTTTCTGCATTTATTTACTTTATGCACTTGTTATTTTTTTTAAGTGGATGGCAAAACGCCCCCTTTATTTATTTATTTAATTTTTTACGTTTATTTACATTATGCACTTTTTATTTTTTTAAATGGATGGCTAAACGACACACTTTATTTATTTATTTAATTTTCTGCATTTATTTACTTCATGCACTTTTTATTTTTTTTAAGTGGGTGGCTAAACGCGTCACTTTATTTATTTATTTAATTTTCTGCGTTTATTTACTTTATGCACTTTTTTATTTTTTTTAAGTGGATGGCTAAACGCCCCACTTTGTTTATTTATTTAATTTTCTGCGTTTATTTACTTTATGCACTTTTTATTTTTTTTAAGTGGGTGGCTAAACGGCCCACTTTATTTATTTATTTAATTTTCTGCGTTTATTTACTTTATGTACTTTTTTTTAAGTGGATGGCTAAACGCCCCACTTTATTTATTAATTTAATTTTCTGCATTTATTTACTTTATGCACTTTTTATTTTTTTTAAGTGGATGGCTAAATGCCCCACTTTCTTTATTTATTTAATTTTCTGTGTTTATTTACTTTATGCACTTTTTATTTTTTTACATGGATGGCTAAACGCCTCATTTTCTTTATTTATTTATCTTTCTTTATTTTTTTATTTATCTAATTTCTGCACTTTACTTATTTCTTTATTTACTTTTTTTCTGCATTTTATTTTTACGTCGATAGTTAAGCGCCCCACTTTATTTACTTCTTTTATTTATTTACTTTCCACAATTTTATTTTTCTTAATGTGGATGATTAACCTTATTTTATTTACCATTTTTTATGGCTAGCCAAGAGTCTCATTTTAATTCCTTATTTTATTATTTTTTTATTACAACCAAGCCCCCGTCCTTTATTCTTTTTTCATCATTTCAAACACTATTTGGAATATTAAAACACTTATTTTTTAATTTCCTTTAAATAAAAAAATTTAACCTTTTAGTTCCTTTAAATAAAAAATCATAATCAAATGATCCCATAAAAATCAATGGTTTTAAATAAATATTTTTTTTAGATCTATGGATAAAAATATGGATTAAAAAAAAGAGAGAAAATTTAAAATAATAATAATAAAGGAAAATAATATTAAGACCATTAAAAACCCATGTTCGGATAATTTGGTAAAAATTTTTATGACAAAAAGTAATGATTAATTAAATAATTAATAATAAATTAAAATTTAAAATTTTCATTAAATTCCACATCCGGGTGATTCGATAGAATCCATAGTTTAGAAAAATATCAAATTTAAAATAATAAAATGAATAAAAATTAAATACCAAGATAAAAATCCATATTCAGATAATTCGACAGAATTTATGATATGGATTAAATAATTAATTAAAAGATACAATAAAAATTAAACTAAATTTCATGGAATTCCATATCCGGGTGATTCGATAGGATCCATCGTTCGGAAATATCAAATTTATTATAAAAATTAATTACCAAAATTTTTAGAAGTCCGCATTAATCTAAAAATTCACATCTGGATGCTTCAGTTAAAATTTATGATTTGAAAATTAACTGAAATTATTTAAAAGCAAGCAAAATAAAATTAAAATCAACTAAGGTACCAATTTTGGGCGTTAAAATTGAATTATTTTAACGTAACCGTACTCCCGAACCCTTGAACTCTCGTAGACTATTTTTATGTGTCCAATCGACCTAGGCGAAAACCGATTGGTGGCGACTCCCAAAAACCCCCACGTTGCCACAGCAATCATATCACCATTTGAGGAACATGAAAAAACCAAAGTAATGGAATTATTGTCTCTTATCATCAAGGGACGAAATGGAACGCGAAGGCCATGGAAGATTGCTGAATGTCGAAGGCTTGTACGACAAACATTTACTCGCTTATGAGCGCTTAACAAAAAGCTTGTTTCCATCAGACATAATCTTAAAGATTGTCAATCACCACATGATAGGCCAAATCTCCCTGACACAGAAGTGTACATATCAAGCTCAATTTTCTATAAGCCTTGCATGTGGAGATGCGAAGCAAAACTATTTTACAAGTTCTTAAAAAGAATAGCTCCAAACATATAAATATTATATTGTCTTTGAAATATATTTTATTTTATTTGAAATATGTATTATTCTACACACATTGTAAATTAAGAACTAGTATTGTAAATAAAAAAAATTAATTGATATTGTAAAAACCACAGTCCTTATCATTCCCACATCCACTTAATTCTCTAGACAATTCTACTATCACACTACACTTTTGATGTGTACTGTAAACAAATAACCTGTAGACATTTCAATAAACTTTCGCTGTAATTATGAATTTAACTCTGTAGACATTTCAACAATGGTTTATAGACACTTTGACTATTTCTATCGAACAATATACTAAACCACCCTTGCCCCTGCCCTTGCCCCTGCCCCTGCCCCTGCATCCACGACTACGGTTGAAATCCACTCCACTCTTCTTCTGCTTTGATCCAAATATATTAGATGTCACAAATGCAGGATTCAAAACATCCACTTCACAACAAGACCCAGCACTGCTAATTGTCTGACACTTTTTGCTGGTACTGGCAGTTCCAGCCTTCATCTTCAAAATATGCTTCTGCATTGACAGCAGTCTTTGCTCACACACATGCCTACATTCCTGATCTTTTTGACACTCAATCACCAATGATAAAAAAGCCCTTCATAATGTTAGTACGCCAAGCAATTGTAGAAAATGCATCACCACACAAATATTTCCCATCCTGATCCACAACAATTCTTGCTTCCTTGGTCCAACGGTGAAGTATATACTGCTTAGGAATTTCATGCACATTATTCACATTCAACACACACAATGAATGGTAACAAAGCAAGCTTCTCTCCTTAAACAACATGCATGAACAAGACACAGACAATGAAGCAGCATCATACTTAACATTAAATTTCCTCCAATCTTGATTCTCAATCAAGACCTCATACTCAATGACACCACCAACCTCAGAAACAACCTTTGACTCAGCAAAAACACCAACAAATAATTCCTTTTCAAACTCTTTCAAGATGGTACAAGTGTATACCTTAGAAGCATCAACCAATATCTTTGAGTGTTCAGCCCTTACATTCACCACTCCAATATTTTGAAAATCTTCTTCAAGTGCTATATTTCTCCAGTCTTTCAACATGTTCTCAACAGCAATGAAAACAGCAAACAAACCCATTTGCTTATTTGCAAGCGATGTCAGAACACTATTTATGCTTTCACTATGTTGTGATGATCGAAGCCGTACGGTCAAAACGTATATAAAGTGTCTATTAATATCAAACAAATTGGCTAAGCATTATATTCAAAATGTCCGTTAATCATGCATAAATTATATAGTGAAATTACCTGCAGAGAAAACGCGCTTGCATAGTGCTGGGCACCACTTAAACCTTGCTGCATACAAGTTCTTCAACCATCCTACATTACCACAGTTGAAACTTCCAAGCATCTTTGACCATGCATCATAAAACTCACTAGCAATAGCACAATGATACAAACATCTATAAATTGGAAAAACTTTCAATGCACATCAAACCCTTGATGTTCTTCTTGGCATTCTCACAAATATGCCACAGATATAATCTGTGCTGAACACCATAGAAAACATGGTCAACTACAGATCCAATTGCACCATCTTGATTTGTCATAATTGTCTGATGAAGCTTTCCACCCATGCCCCTCTTAAAACACTTAAAACACCAAACAAAGTGCTCCCTCTTCTACCCCACAAGAAAAGCAACAGCAAAAACAACATTGTGCTTGTGATTGTTTAATCCAATAAACGGAGCACAAAACATATTGTACCATTGGTTCGAAATGTAGTATCAAACACAATGATGTCACCAAATGTTGTATAATCAGCCTTTATCACTTCATCAATCCAAATAAAACTACTTAATCTGTTTTCACTATCAACTAGCACTTCATAGAAGAAATCAACATCTTCTGATGCCCTACGCTTAAAAGTATCAAGCAACAGTGAAGCATCCCCAATATCTAATTTAGATGCACGCTCAGCAGATAATTATAAAACATTTGTTTAGTCAAGCCAAGTGACTCAAGCCCACCGACTTCATTTGATATAACCATAATAGCATATGCAGGTCTAATCCCATTCCCCATCAAATCTGCAACAGCTGTGAAAATATCTTTATTCAAAAACTTAGTTGACCGCAACAAATATCGTTGCATAACAGCAACAAATTAATGATTATGTTGTCCTAAATGAGCATGACATACCTACAATCCATCATCGCTCAACTTAACACATATCACCGCACGACAATTACTACGCTTATCAACTCTACAACGTTCAGCAGCCTCTTTCTTAACACTATCAGACTTTAAACCGGCATAAGAACAAAGGAACTCCTTGTGGTAAAGTGCCTTATCCTTTCTACCACCCCTATTTACTCCTTGCACAACGTATGCTATAACCTCTAGAAATAGCATACTCTTTAAAAAAAAATCAGCCTCATTTACAGAATCAAAGGTTGCTCCAACCCAGGTAACATCATCAGCAGAATTTATAGAGATAATGTGACATCACCAGCTGCACTTACTGCCATACAAAACAAAAACAAACCATGAAATAAACAAAACACATATGAGACAAACAGAAAATCTTCAAAAAAAACCCAAAATCCTACCTAATTCAATTTCAGAGAACTGTCCACTACCCGCACAGGTAAGTGTCTAAAAATAAGTCCAAATGTGTCCAAACAGTATACATAAAGTGTCTAGTAAAAAACCAATATCACAACCTGAATCTACTTCAACACTTATAGATCGAAGTCCTTTACTCACAGACAAAAGATGTCCACATCCTACAGCAAAGAGTGTCAAAGCATTATTCCCAAAACATCTAAGCATTACAACCAAAATGTACGAACAAAATCTACACAAGCAACCAAATAATACATGAATCAAATTCCACACTCATAGATTGACATCCATCACAACCAGACGAAACATGTCTAGATACTGCACCATAAATTGTCTAAAACAATATGAAAAAATGTCCACAAGAAATGCTGGATACTTAAATACAACAAGTAAAAAAACATTTATGCTCCTCAATTCCTTTATCACAGACATCACCTTCGTCGCCATAATCACAGAACCAATCAGCGACATCCTTATCAGAAAAAGAAATCAACGACTCAATATCCAAAGGATCGCCGTCTCCAACAACAACAAAACCTGCACTTCCAGCCGAAATCATAGTGTAAAAAACTTCAAAAACATTTGGATATAAGTGTTTCCTAGCCTGACCGCTCGCCGCGCTTGGCCTCACCCTTGCAACGCCTCACCCCTGGCCGCTCTCTCAAATCTTCCTTGACTAGAGCATTGTCACAGGCTGCCGTCAATGTCAAGCATGGAGATCGGAGAGGATGAAGGTTCTGGAACTCTCAGATCTCACGATCTGACCTGTGGGATATGGCAGTAATTAGATACAATAACTAAGGGTAAAAGTGTCATTTACTTGCATATGTTCAAATGAACATATGCGCACGGTATCCGTAGTACATCTATACCCCATTAGCATACCAACCTTAATCGCGCTATTAAGTCCACTAATTTTGAATAGAATGGAATTTTTTCCTATTGCAAATTTCCATATAAAATATCCCTCTCTTTCCAATTGCAGCTTTCCATTTCATAAAAATGAGAATCCATTTAATAAGTTCAATTAATTAGCAAATAAACAATAACAAATGTAACATCAAGTTCTCATACTAAAATATGCTAAAATAAATTATCAAAATTAATTCAAAGAAATTAATGAATAGTTTTTCACCAATGACTCCGATTCAGGATAATAAGCTATTAGTTGCATATTAAATTTTAAAAATGTTATTTGCTTCACTTTATAATATGCTAAAATAAACCTAACTGGAAAAATTTGGACCCGATTTCCCGTTTTCTTTAAATAATGTCTGATTGTACATTTAGTGCACTAAATAGGAATGACAAAAATATTGACTGGGAATATAATGAACTAATTAAATGCCATTTTCTCTAAAGTTGTGATTGACGAGATCAACGAATATGGAAGGATTTGATACCTGTGTTCATATATATTCAAGTTAAAAAATAATGCGTTTACATAAGTATAGCAATATTAATGAATGGTATAAGAGCTATTTGGTTAGACTATCCGCTAATTTAAGTTCTGTGGCATCAGTTTTCATTCAGGTATGGCAATATTAGAAATCGGTCAATAATTATTAACACAGTTGTAATTTGAATGAAAAGATTTCAAGCAACATGACAATTATTGGTGGCGAAAAAAATGCAAATAAATGGACATTTATAGGCCTAACAATTTAACCGTTTACTTCAATAAAGGGTATTTTTGGAATATGAATTGAAAGGACGGTAATATAGTTAAAGTGAAAAAAAAAGTGCCATGTGTCGCTATATGGTAAGCATCATTAAGGAAAAGACCAAAAATACCCCTATAAAATGTCCTGCTTTATATATATATATATATATATATATATATATATATATATATATATATATATAAAATTATATTTTAAACAAAAAATTCCACCTTTTGTTCGTTTGACATAAACCCATTGCTATAGTCATCTATGCTTTCCAAATGTTCTAAGAACCACATCCATGATGTTGGTGAACCCCAAACTCACATGTATATAGGTTGGATGAACCCCAAACTCGTATCATACCCAAACCTAGCAAGTAAAAAAAGAAAACTCAAATACAACCCAAATCTGTTCAATTGCCAAGAAAAAAAAACATATCAGATCAATTTAACAGAATCTACATAAGATTGGATGTCCGTTAACATTCTTACTTATCACAGCCTCTTCAAAGGTGATCCACCAAATGCTAGGACACACTCATCTAAACTAATATCCATATGTACTCTTAAGACACTTTTTTGGCTATAATACCTTTACAAACACACATAAACACACACATATTTAGTTACAATGTTTTTTCATATTTCTATTCAATGTACTATCTATGCTTTAGCCAAAACCATACCTAACATATATCTAACAAGATCCACGGTGAAGCATAGGCAGTCTTTTAGTAAGGATTGGGAAGCTGGAATTTTAGGGAGCATTTAGATACAAGCTTGCCACATCTTGTATCAGGCTAGCATGTTAATGACTATCAACCAAATTGTCATAATTTCTGCCTGCCAATTGGATGGACATTCAATTGCAAACCAACTAAATTTCCATAGTTTTAGGACTTCTTTCAAAAAAAATAAACTTTTATGGAAATATTAAAAGAGTTTAATGACTTAAAACACGCATTATTTCATCCTCACACCTTTAGTGCAATAGTGGGACATTAAGCTTTCACCCTCTTAATCAACGCTTGAGCCCTCCATTACCCGTTTTCCTACTAACTCCTAACTATAACTTTGTAATGCTTATAAGTATACACACACACACACACACACACACACACACACACACACATATATATTTATGCATGTATTTATGTATGTATATATGTATGGATATGTATATGCATATTATCCCAAGTTAAGAAATATAGAACTAGAAATAGAAATGGTAAAATTTAACCCGACCCGAAGACCTGACCCAACCCACCTGAACCCAAGCCCAACCTGACCCGATTTAACCAGAAAAGTCAACGACCTGAACTTGAACCTAACTAAAATAAAACTCGAGAAAACCCGAACCCGACTTGACCTAAACCCGAAATGACCCGATGACTAAACTGATAAAACCCGATTTTAACTTAAATCAATATAAAAATATATGGTCAGCAAAGACCTTAAAAAATTATGATTTAATATATGTGAATGAGTTTCTTCTATTTTGCTGATCTGTTTTAAGTTGTAGAGCGAGCGGTGAGAATTATGGGAAACGATTAATGAAACGGTGATAGAGAGAAAAAAAAATTAGGTTTTATAAATTATAGTACCTCTTCTATTCCATATTCTTTGAAATGTTTGACTATTTTGAATAGTTTGAATTGAATTTATTCATATTACTCATTATATCTCAAATTATTTGTACCGTTCATATTTTAACAATTAATATATAATTTTTTGTTTTCAACAATTTAATATATGAATAAAAAATTTTATACATGAATAATAAATCAAGAACTAAAATTTTTAAATATATTTTTTTAATTTTTTAATAAATAATAATATAAATAAATTCATGTCAAACTAGTCAGAAAAGTTAAATAAAGCAAAGAAAATGGGACAGAGGGAGATTATCTGTTAGAAAAAAAATTAAAAAGTATATATTTAGAAACTATAGGTTTTTATTTATTATTTAATATAATCATTTTTCATTTATATACTAAAATGTTGAAAATAAAAAATTATAGATTAATTGTTAAATAGTGAATATTATAAAGAACTTGACATAGAGAGAGTATTTTATTAAATAAATTATATATTAATACATCTTCATAAATTTTATACTATTTTTATGTCTAGTTAAATTAAATTTTAATCAAAATTAAATAAAAATCAATTTAGCGATTTCGGCTTATGTATCAATGAACCGAGAAAATCCGACAATTAAGATGAATCTGGTCTAAGATCTGATAACCCGACCGGATTGGATTCGAACCTAAATAAACCCGGATTGACCCAACCCGAACTCGAAATTTACTTAACCTGAAATCAACCCGAACCCAAATAACCAGACCTAGACTTGACTACATGCTAACCCGATTAAACCTGAACCTGAATAACCTGACCCAAACTTGACCCGACCCCCCCAATTGCCATCTCTAACTAGAAATAATCTAAATAAAAACATATGATACATTTTTTCTATTGTCAAAGAGGCTCGAGTCTTTATCCTCATAGCCGGCAACTACATGTACCATCAAAGCAAAGCAGCCGGATGAGTTTTTTTAGTTTGATAACTCTATACAAAAGAATGACCCCTATTTTTAATTTTAACATGAATAACTTCTATTAAACCGTATAAATCTTGAATTATGGATGATGGCCAAAGAGCTGCTACCCTTCCAAGCCTCACAAAACTAAGTACTAGAAGCTTGAGGGAGTCCCACAGAAGGGGACTTTGGCATGAAAGTCACCTCCAATCATCTGGGAAGGGACCTCAGAAACATTCCCTGGTCGAGGTCCTTATGCCCCTTTACTGACGAACTCGGCACCTTCCTCTTTATGGCGGAACTTTGGCCTATGTACGCCGAGGTCTTCTTGGGAACCTTAACATGACCGTTAAAGTTGTAGGATATGTGGTATATTGGGCTTGGTGGGTAAAATTCAAATTTGGTCCCTCAACTATTTGGTTTGTCCTAAAGTGGTCCCTTAACTCTAAAAGTGACTATTAGAGTCCCTTAACTCAAGTAACGTATCCAATTTGAGTCCCATCCGTTATTTCAAGTACTATTTCTAACGGAAAATGCGTAGGTGGCACTTAATACCCCCTGCTTGGTCCCACAATGCCACGTGGCATACTTTTTCATGACAATAAATAATAAAACTGAGAGTATAATAAATCTTAGACTAGAATTGACAAAATATATAAATTTAGGGACTTAAAGGGCTAATTAACCCAATCTTCTTTAATCTTCTCTTCTCAATGAGTGTCGCCGCCACCATTTGCCGCCGCCCCGCCGCTCAAACAACGATCTGCAAAATCAAACAAACAAATCAGTTAATTGGACAACAGATCTAATAAATCAACTACAAATTCAGAAAATCACAAAATCAACAGAATCAATTTTTGAAATCAAAGAGTCGGGGTGGCGATGAGGCGAGGAGATGGGGACGCGAGGTGGGCGAGGAGGCAAGATGCGTCAGGCACAGGCGGCGAGGCATGGAGGTGAGGAGATAGGGACGCGAGGCAGGGCAAGGAGGGGAAACACGGACGTGAGGAGGAGATCCGGTGTCGGGTGCAGGCAGCGAGGCACGGAGGTGAGGAGATGGGGACGCGAGGCAAGGCGAGGAGGCGATACGTGGACGCGAGGAGGAGATTTGGCGTCGGGCGCAGGCGGCGAGGAGACGGGGACGCCAGGCGGGGAGAGGAGGCGAAACGCGGACGTGAGGAGGAGATCCGGCGTCGGGCACAGATGACAAGGCACGGAGGTTGAGGCGACGAAGCGGCAGAGAGGGAGGAAAGGGGGGAGAAGCAGACGAGCGAAAAAAAAAGACACGAAGCGGCAGAGAGCGATAGGAGCGGCGGGGCGGCGGCAAGTGGTGGCGGCAACACTCGTTGAGAAGAGAAGATTAAAGAAGATTAGGTTAATTAGCCCTTTAAGTCCCTAAAGTTATATATTTTGTCAATTCTAGTCTAAGATTTATTATACTCCCAGTTTTATTATTTATTGTCGTGAAAGAGTATGCCACGTGGCATTGTGAGACCAAGCAGGGGGTATTAAGTGCCACCTATGCATTTTCCGTTAGAAATAGTGCCAGAAATAACGGATGGGACTCAAATTGGATATGTTGCTTGAGTTAAGGGACTCTAATGGTCACTTTTAGAATTAAGAGACCACTTTAGGACAAACCAAATAGTTGAGGGACCAAATTTGAATTTTACCCTTGGCTTGGTTGTAGGTGTCAGAGGACCAGGTGGCAGGGGTGCTCCAGGGTACGAACACTGGAATTCTGGATTTGATTGGATACGTAACTCACCTAATCCTAGACACCACGGAACGATCCTATCTCTTCTTGCCCTATAAATATGAGGGACTTCTCCTCAATTGAGATAGCCTAGCTCTCTTGTTTCCTCTTGTGCTCTACTTTTCCTAATTTTCTCTATCACTCACTTGACTTGAGGTGTTGGAGGTTCTACCCAGAAAAACTCCAAGACCCAGCTTCGCTCCCTTCTTCTCCATTTCAGGCCACTTTTGTCGGGCATTTTGCACACCAACCTCAACCATGTTAACCTCGTTCATTAGAGACAATGAAGTACAAAAATGGAGTAACAACTACTCGACATAATTACAAGTTGCCGAATCAATTGATTTGCATGTTTAGATTGAAAATTACCAAACATCACAAGAGGAGTGTTATTTAGAGCAAAAAATTTGATCTTGAATTGTCTAAAGTGAAATAATTATTGAACAACAATAATAATGTTACAATTTGCCAGTGCGTACATGGCAGTAGAAACCCTTCTTTTATGAACAGAGACAAGCTAAGTCTATTGAACTATCGGTTACAACATACGGCAGTGCCGTGAAGATGACAATCTTGGATGAGTTGCTTCAGGTCTATGACAAAACGATCCCGAAGAAACCCAAAACCAAAGGTGCCGTTCGTGTACTGCCAGATCCTGCCTTCCCCAAGCAGGGGATCGCTAGAGGATTCAACCAGACCTGGAAGTGTTAAATCATAACTTGAGTTGATGTACAGCACTCGAGAAACCACCTGAACCTCCGTAGAAGAATGCTGTACACGAGTGTGATCCTCAGGTGCAATGGGCTGAAGATGGATGCGGTCATCAAACAAGCGCTTTTCCTCAGAAGTAAATGGAGACTCCATAGGCGTATGTTTTGATGTCCAGAACACCGGGGCACTAGAGGAGGGCAAGTCACCAACCCTTTGGCAGATGATGCCCCCAATATCATCATACTTTACAAGATAAATCTCCAGGTTCATATCTCCACATATTCCCTGGGGAATGAACGCAACACGTAACGAACCACACACACAAGAAAGTAAGAATTTCATGGTTCATGCAACACAAAGGTAACTTCTTATTCATGCTAAAAGTGATGGGCATGAAGCATGATAACGTTCTTGCATCTCCCTTTCTCTGATACCACTTTGACATAACAAATGGCATTCTTTCCATTCCAGACATGTTTTGTTGAAGGCAAAAGAGAAGCAAATCAAACCAGCAACGATAAGAACCTAGCGGTAGAACAATTTGATATTTACACAGCGTGAGACAAAGCATCATCAACTACTAGATATAACAAATTAACAAAGAATCAGTTCACTATAAAAATCCTTACCGAAACTAGATTTAACTGTTTTGCAACTCAATCAGCCAACACTTCTATTCACAAATTTCATTAGACACGGCTGAGCCTTAGGAGTTTCAATAGTAAAACAACAAGGGCAGCATCAAGAAACCTAGAACAGCTCAGATCGCTTCACAGAAAACAGAACTTCGAACCTGAAAGTCTATCATAATTTAAAGCAGGGAATTGCACAAAACCTGCCATAAGCCCTGTAATGGGCGGGCTGGGGTGGGGGAGCAATCAAAAACCTTAAGGAAATGCTCAGGTTCCCATCTCCTCCTCCCTTGTCTTTCCTTCTCCCTCCTCCTCCTCTGCCTCCTCCATGCCCTATCCCCACCCGCGCTTGGGCTCGTCCTGTTTGCGAAATGCGCATACATTTCCGACAGAAAACTGTCCGGCAAACTTCCCGGCGACCCACCAGGGGACCCGACAACTGCCTCTTCACAATCTTCGACCCTCAAATTGGATGAACTTGAACTACTTCTAAAACCATTTTTACTCTTGCTCTTATTCCCAATTTTCCCCTCTTCTCCGGAACTGTCATATACAAAGCCCATATTTTCCTCCACCATGACGTGACCATTTCCCATGAAACTAACATTTGCCGGAACAAAATTTTGCTCCCAAATCCCTAGCTCCAACCAATTCCCCAAATCCCCCGGCAATTTCTCACCATTCCCCTCCAAATCGAGGAAATATACGATTTGCCCATCCGGGGCAAAACCCATCCACAAAAACGGCGACTTTTTTATGCTGTAGGCTCCGCCATGGGAAGGGCCGATTCTGGAGGCGGCGAGAAACGACGGCCCCCACTCGAAGAAGATCAGCGAAGGAGGCGAAAGAGCCACGTTAGATTGGCCACAGAGGCGCCAGCAGCCTATGAGGTTCTCCCACTCGTCAAGGGTCTTGTAAAGGCACCTGAAGGCAATCTTCCCGCCTCCCCATTTCTGGATCTGGGTCTTGGAGCCCCACCGTCTTTCACACATCGCGAGCCAGAGCTTGCCGTCGTTTCGGCAGAGCGACACGGACAGTTTTGAAGTGCAGGCGAAAACCGCCACCTCCGACGGCGATAGGAATGACAGGATGCAGAGCTGGATGTCCTCCGGGAATTCGTTAAAGGAAAATG
Organism: Aquilaria sinensis; assembly: GCA_005392925.1. Lineage (NCBI taxonomy): Eukaryota > Viridiplantae > Streptophyta > Magnoliopsida > Malvales > Thymelaeaceae > Aquilaria > Aquilaria sinensis. The sequence goes on along the minus strand of SMDT01003109.1, from coordinate 260,569 downwards.
AGCAATCCATTTTCGCAAATTTTCTCGAGAAAATTTCAATTTTGCGTTTCTGCCGAGGAAATTGAGATGGGAAATTCGTAATCAGATTAAAGACGAACAGGGCTGGGAAGATTCTTGGAGACGAGGGTACAATTCCTTGTCTTGTTTCGGTGAGATTGAGGTTACCAGTTACAGGAAGAAAGCTTCGGTTCAGACTTATTCACGGTCTAAGGGCATAACAGTAATTTGCATAGTGTTTTAGTTTTACCAGTAGACAGAAATGCCGAATCAGAGCCTGATCACTGATCAATGATCATGATCCTCTCATCTGCATCCTTGTTGCGCCTAATGTCGTGTAGAAACGAACTGACCTAATTTCAACCGATGACTAAGGAAGATAAATCGGTTTTTTCACTTTTAACCAAAACCGAATAATTGAATTTGTTTGGTTTTTGGTCTGATGTGCTAATAAACAAATAGACCGAATTGCAGGAAACAAAATGAAATAATAAAAAACTGTAAAAACCAAAAATAACTGAAAAAAAAAATTATTATTCGATTTTCAATTAGGATAACCGAATTATATGCGTACACATTCCATACTTCAAATATTAATTATCTACTCAAATCTAAACATATATTTCAATCACATAGCAAATATTCACAATTCATTACAAATCCAAACATTATATACATACACATAGCAAACATCTATCAAATACATAATCCTTTCCAAATCTCAAATATAAATATTATTAGAATAAAAACTTGGTTAACCAAATTTTAATTGAATCAAACTGAAAATCAAACCAAACTTATATATAAGCTTTTTGTTATAATCGAAAACTGAAATTACACTTAAAATTGGTAATCGGAAATTAAAATTTTTTCGGTTATTCGATTTTTTCGGATACAACCAAAATTTTGCTCACCCTTATATGACTGTTAAATTCAAGTATTTTGTTTTAGACCATGTTTAAGGAAAAAGAAATTTTAATAAATTATTTTAAAGTGAGTATTTACCTAAATTATCAATTTACTAAAATCTTACACTTTAAAAATCTAAAAAGTAATTTTAAGATACTTTTTGTACAAAGTAAGTATATTTCTTATTAATTTTTTAACTTATCCAAACTAAAAAATAAAAATTAATAAAAAAATATTATTTTCATAAAAAAATATTGTATAACTCAGTTTGACCATTAGTTTCAGGAGGATATGTAGAACTCAGTCCTACCTAAGTCCTTAATGCTTACTGGAATGATTTGCAAACCCTGATATATACATAGGGTCTTTATTAAAAACAATATTATTAGGGATCCCATGTAGTTTGACCATTTGCTTAATGTGGAGTCTTACCAACCTATCCATGGAATCAGTGAGCTTCATTAGTAAGAAATGTTAGTTTGCTTGTCCACAATCAACCAGATGGTTCATACTTTCCTTTAGTGAGTGGTATACCAGTGAGAAAGTCCATATAGATGAACCCTTACTTCCTTTCAGGAATGGGTAGAGTTTGCAAAGCTCCAATAGGCTTCTAATGTTCCACCTTAACTCTCTGAAAAATTAGGCATCTAGCCACACAACCTTCTTAATTTCTCTTCATTCTTGGCCACCAAAGGTATGGCCTCAATCCTCATACATTTTCTCCTCTCCAGGGTGTATGCTTAGTGTGCTTGCATACGCCTTAGTCAAGATTTACTATATCAAGAAAATCCAGGAAAGGATCAGAATTACAAACCGTAGAATTGAAGTTTATGTGAATTATAGAAAAAAGGATTTGGAGTTTCAAGAAGGAGACAAGGTATGGTTAAAAGAACCTCCTGTAAAAGGTGTGATGAGTTTTCGCAAAAGAAGAATGTTAACACCTAAGTGTATTGGACCCTTTGAGATTCTAGAAAAGGTTGGTAGGGTTGCTTACAGGTTGGCTTTGTTGGCTAGCATGGATAAGATTCACAATGTTTTCTATGTGAGCATGCTTAAGAGGTACTTACCAGAGCCTTAGCATGTGGTTCCAATAGATAAGGTACCCTTGAAACCAAATCTGACTTCTGAGGAAAGACCAACAAGTGTCTTACCCAAGGAAGTGAGAAAACTGAAAAACAGACTCATTTATAAGGTGAAGATACAATGGTCTAACCATAATACTAAGGATGCCTCTTGGGAGACTGAAATCAATATGCTCAATTAGTATCCAGAAGAGTTTCCAAGATCATTGACAATTTGGAAGACCAAATTTTGTGAGGTGGAGAGAAATGTTACCCTTTCCATTTGATTGAATTTCGTCTATAGGCTTAAGTGGGAGTTAATTTGTTTTGAAGCTTCTGTTAAGCTAGTTAAGTGGTGAAACCATGTAGTTGGTGGCAAAAATAGAGGTTAAGGTACTTACGTGGATATCGGGTACAAAACTTAGGGTTCAAGGTAAAAAATAAGGTCCAAGGAATGGTTTGTAACTCTTGAGAAGATGACACCAATGGCTGGTGTAACTAGCAATTCTGGGAATTTGAGTGTCGGTAGAGAACTAAGAATCGAAGTTGGCATTAAACCCCACTAGGACTAACACTTGTCTTCCAAATAGGGAAGACGAGTCCCGTGTCTAGGTCAGTTCTTTCTTGTTGCAAGCCGATCTTTGAAGCTCGTTGAACACCATTTATGGTTTCTTTAACGAGTTTTAGGTAAGGGAGGGGAGGGGTTGATTGCCGGATTTCTGGGAAGAACAAGCAGTTGCATGCTGTTGCTTCAGTTACAAGGCAGAAAGAGGAGTTTGGTGTCCGGGTCTCTAGTGCATCTGATTAAGCTTGTTCTGGTAAGGGATTAAGTGTGTTTCTTTACGTAGAAATGTGCTAGCCCTATATGTTTATGTTGCTCTTTTGTTTCGCAGGTGCAACCTTAATCACTTTCTGAGTTCTTAGAACTCAGTCACTCACTACCCTACTATTATTGTCTTCAGGGAAAGGAGCTCAGGAGTGAGTACTCTGCTAGTTACTGACTGAGTATACAAGCTTCTGTATTAATCATTGTTTTGTGGTTGCAGCTGCCGTGGAGGGTTACCAGGGCCAGAGAGGGCTTGAGCTTGTCTAATAAATCTAAACTGGTAATTAGCTATATCCAGTAGTCTCCTTTGTGTAGTTTTGGGTTGGTTGGCTTGTAACTTAAACCTTACTTCTTGTAAATGATGCACAACTGAGAGCATGCATTGCTTTGGACTTCCTGAAATGTAAAGTTTCAATAAATTAACAATTTTGGTAAATGTAATAAAATTAATGTAAAACAAACTTGCCCATAAATTGTCTTTATGAGCCATCAACACTTATTATTCCAAGTGACAAACCGTCAAATTTATAGAGCTGGGCAAAGCCTAAATACGAGACTTTGAAAGTTGGTGAATCTTGAAAGCATTTCTTCGTCTAGCCACCGTTTACATGCGTTGCAATCTTGCTTTCTTTTTGAAACTTTAAAATATAATTGATTATGTGTTAAGAGTATGTTAACAGAAGGCCACTTATGTCATGGATCCATTAGATCTTCATTTGGATTACTGGACTGTTTGAATAGAATAGAACCAAGAAAAAAGAATACCAATTAAATTGTAACATGCAGGGTTTTATAAATTTTTTTTTTGTACAAATGTTCTAATATACATGATAATACCCATTTTTTGAAAGTTATCCCGTCAAGCTAAAAATTAGTGATCAAAATTTAGAGGGTGAAATCCAAATTTGGTCCTCTAACTTTGAGGTTCATCATAAAGTTGCTCCTTAACTCTAAAAATGTCTATTAAAGTCTTTTAACTCAATTAGTGTGTCCTAGTATTGTCACTTCAAGAGTTATTTCATATAGAACTTGCCTATATGGCATTTGCTTGGATCACAGGGATATGGTGGGCACTCTCTAGGTGAGCAGACCAAGTGTAGAGGCACGGTCTCTTAACAACAGAGTTTCAAAGTCTAGGTTGGGATATACTTCATAACTGATTCATTGATAGATTCAAGGATTGGTGAAGAACATGGCAGTATTGACTAGTTAAATGGGTTAGGTCTAGGTCAGAATCGAGTTAGAACTAGGTCAGACAGGTTGCAAGAATTGGATCTCCTCCTCTTTCCTTCAATTTGCAATGAGGGTTGCCGATCCGAGTTGGCAGCAGGTTGAGTCTACTGGAGGCAACGTTGAATAGTTGAGGAGCTGACCAATAGAGACAATAGTAGTGAAATTGAAGGAGGACAAAGATGGGGATGAGGATGAGCATGACAAGGGTTTTCACAAATAGCTCTTCCTCTCATTTTTGGCATTCCCATTGTGGGGCCACAGTGAGGTGGGACAGTGGCCAGATATACACATAAAAAAAATCACCGAGAACACAGACAGTTTAGAGAAGAAGAGGAAGAATATTCAAAGAGAGGTAAGAGAAATTCGTGGGAGAGATAAATCATTCATGAATAGCTAATTTATATTTTAAGTCCTTATGATTATTTATTTATATCAATTTTAACTTGAAATTTCTTATTCTTCTAGTATAATCATCCATTGTGGTAGTTTGAGACCCAACATAGGGCAGCAAGTGCCATGTAGGCAAGTATTATTTGAAAATGATACTTAAATTGGTAGTACAGACCAAAATTAGACACTCTAGTTAAGACTTTAATAAGCACTTTTAGTATTAAAGAATCACTTTAGGAAGAATCTCAAAATTAGAAGAGTAAATTTGAATTTTACCCAAATTTAGAGCCAAGACAACCATGAGGGAATGGAGTACCCGAGAGAGTGCTACCCAAATAACTACGAACATGACTATCTAACACATGGGCAATCACATTAGAAAACTGACTAGCAAAATAAAAAAAAAAACAATAATGGAAAGAATTTCTTAGAAAAACTCTTATCTAAGAGAGCTCTAAAATAAAATTACAAAATAGAAGATGGGAGACTCGTTATTGTGATTCCGAGATCAATATTACGGAATCCGACTCGGGAGTCGGGACTCGGGAGGAAGACCGATATTAAATTTCAAAAGTTCAGGGCAGGTGGTACGATGTTAAATTCACAGTCCTATCAAAATCCTTCCTTAGCACTGGATCTCGGTCGCCTTAAGTCATTAACATCTCCCTGTTCAACATACGCCGGCTTCCTTCCTCCACGACCCTTGGATTCCCGCCGCCTTGTCTTCCCTTCGCCGGCCACACCGCCGCTGTCGAATACCTGGACCAACATTCCCCAAAACGATTCCGGATTCAAGTACGATCTCGGCAGCAAAACGCTCGAGTACTTCTCCAAGAACTCTTCATAAGCAGGAACCACCAAATTCAAAGTCGCCTGCTTGATTTGTTCCCTTAAATCAGCGTCAGGAATGTGGTAAAACCTTCTGTGCCTGTCGCAAATCTCCTCCAAATTCTTCAAAAAAGCTTCCATCTTTCCCCGTACGACGACTGCGGTCGTCTCGTTCTCTTCCTTTTTGAATTCGTCTCTCTGTTCCAGAACCCGAACCAGAGCCCCCCACGCGTGCTTTTGGTACAAGTACGCTGATTCCTCTGCTACGACCTTGTAATTGTTCTTCATGTATTGCTCCCCCAAAAGATTCGAAAGCTCTGTGTTTTTCGTCCTCATGTAGATGTACCAGTAAATGTTCATGGCGAAAATGTGGGACAGAGTATTGTCCTTGCAGCGAGATCTTTTTGCCTCGATGTTCCTCTGCAGAGCTTCCATGATGTTTCTAATGGAGTCCTTGAGCGGATCGTTTTCGGGTTCAGGTTTCGAGAGAATCCCGGATTTCCAAATTTTTTCCGTCTGGAAAACCTTCGCCATCGGTGCACTATAAGCCTCAGTTGTGAGGTATTTGAGGTAATTGATGGCGTAGCGGATGAGTTTGGGGACGGATCCGTCTTGCAGTGAAGAGAATCCGTCCGAATTGCCCTCAATTTGGAGGCCGAATTCGGCAAACACCTTACTGCAAGCGTGGATTAAAAGCTTTTCAAGCTCGCGAAAGCGCGAACAGATATCGGCCCCTGCTTCCCCTTCGAAGACACCGGAGAAATCCGGCTTCAGCTTCTCCAAGGAGTCGAACATATCGAGGAGCTTGAAGAGCTTCTGGGGCTCTTTGGTGCTGCGAGCAACGCCTTCGCCGAAGCGGAAGAAGACGGCCATGATCTTGTCAGCGGTCTTGACGAAGCACTCTATCCAGACGAGGCCGTCCATGATCCCGCCGAGGACGTTGTTGCAGAGCTTTTTTTCGGAGACGAAGACGGTCCTGACGGCGAGCTGGAAGTGCTGGATCCACAGCGAGATGGCCGTCTCCAGATTCTCCCACTCCATTCCGTTGATCTCTTCCGTCGTGTATGTTCGCAAGTAATCTGGGTTTAGTCGCATCAACGCTTTCGCCGCCCTTCTATATCTCACCTATTAACCAAATCATAATCGCAATAATCAATCTTTTTATGATCTTTAAAAGCAGAAATACTAAAAATTAGGCATGAACATTAACAATTAGTATCACAAGTTTCGAAAAGTGTTTAAAAGTAACTAAAGTATTAGAGGATGGAAACATAACTCTATGGCTACAAATTAAAGATTTCTATAAAATGATGCTAATCACTAAATGTTACTACTTATAAATTAAAGTTGGAGATTACGTACCTTGACGAAAATGTCGATACAAATATCCAAGCAATCGTTTGAAGCCAACGTCTCAGCAATCCGTTTCAGAGCTTGGAGCTCGATATCGGTACCAAGGTCAGACCCCTCCTCCATGAACCTATCCTCATCGCCATCTTCATTACTCTTATTGTCCGGCTGATCTCCGATCTTCTGATGCCTTATCCTCTGCAAAATGTTCTCGAACTCATCCTGCAGATTCATCAGCGCCTGGTCCAGCAACCCATCAAACTTCATGGCGCCAACCTCCGTCTCGTACAGCGCCTTAAGAGTCACGAGCGTCTCCTTCAACCGGTGCGTCCGGTCCTGGTCCGTTGCCTTGGTCCGGCTCAAGAACTCCACCACCTCCTGCAGCCTCTGAATCGCCGGCTTCCCATCTTCCGCTATCGACTCAATGGCCGCTTTGAGACGGTCGACGCAGTCCACGTACTGGATCAGACGCTTGAGCCGTCTTTTCGCTGATTTAGCCTCTGCCAGTTTGGTGGAGCGTTCGTGAAGCTTGCGCTGGAGCGACTCGGTGAGTTTGAAGCTGTCCAGGAGGGCGAGGGCTGGCGCGACGGCTCTGTTGATCCGAGTCTCCAGGGCTTTGTTGGACATGGCAAGGGTCTGTAAGTTGGCAACACATTTAGCCGAGTTCGATAGAGTTTCTTCAATGAGATCGAACCTCTTGTCGGTGTTGTCGAGGCTTTTTTCGAGCTTGGATGAAGCCTGGAGAAGGGTCCTCAGGTCGGAGCAGGCAAGCTCTAGCTTGGACAGCGTGAAGTCCTCTTGGACCGCCATTGATGGAGGGATTTAGAGCTGAAGGCCAATGAGTTATAGGCAGGGAAGGAGAAGTTTTTTCAGATTAATGGGTCAGAATAGATGATTAGGAAGGAGGAGGAGAAGAAAGGTAGTAGGTTGGGACTAGAGGTCGATAAACCCAAGAACAAATGGCAGTCCCTTGCGGGGAAAAGACAACCGGAAAGACGATAGCTAAGAAACTTAATTAAAACTTAAAACGGGTTTATATCTGCTGAAGGGCTAGCCTGCTAGGAATTAGTCCATCGGTGTCATACAAAAGCTAGCTAAGGTTAAAAAGGGGTTTCTTGTACTATGTAATGAAAAAAGATTGGCTAAACTATACATTTGGCCCCTGAACTTACCCAACTCGCGCGAGTTAGTCAACAACTCAGTACTCAGTAAATATAAGCCCCTGAACTTTAAAAAACTATGCAAGTTAGTCCATTAGTTTAGCTATATTGATGGAAAAATTACAAAATTCCTTTTGATCTCTTTTATTATGGCACATGAAGTACTCTTAGTTTAAAATCATTCAAATAAACTTTCTCCTTTACCTAGGGATGAAAGTTTGGGTTGTAAGATCAAGTTTGGGTTGAAACTCGATTTTTATAGTATGTTCCTAACCCTATCCCGACCCTATTCTAGTCAAACTCAACCTGATCCTAAATCCTAATATTTTATTTTGTGATGTTCTGATTGATTTCCATCAATATTTTTTTTTTGGCAAATGTGCCTAAAATCATTAAAATAAAGTATTGCAATAATAATGTTGTAGAAACAAACTAAAAGAGGGCTTGTAGTCTACTATAGGTCAAGCAAATATGTATGGGTCAATCAAATATACATATTTGTTATAGTACTAATATTATCAATAAAAGAAGCAATACATAAAATTATGAGTGATTTCTAAAAATTAATTAATGATTAATTCAAATCATTGAAAAATTGATTTGGTAAATATAAAACATGTGATATAAAATCAAAGACCCAACATTTTTAATACGCCAAAGGAAAGTTTGATCCTGCTCCATTTCTTGTTTAGTAAACTCAAGATATTTAAATATAAAATATGTGACATAAAATCAAAGACCCGACATAAAAAATAATTACATAAAGAATAATTAATTCTTGCTTTTTAAATATCTTGAATTTAGTAAATAAGAAATGGAGCGGGATCAAACTTTCCCTTAGCGTATTAGAAATGTCAAGTCTTTGATTTTATGTCACATATTTTATATTTACCAAATCAATTTTTCAATGCTTTGAATTAATCATTAATTAATTTTTAGAAATCACTCATAATTTTTATTTACTACTTCTTTTATTTATAATATTAGTACTATAACAAATATGTATATTTGATTGATTCATACATATTTGCTTGACCTACAGCGGACTATGAGCCCCTTTCTAGGTCGTTTCTACTATTATTACAATAATTTATTTTCTTGATTCTAGGCACATTTGCCAAAAAAATAAATATCGACGAAAACCAATCAGAATATCACAAAATAAAACAGTAGTATTTAGGGTCAGTTTAGGTTATGACTAGAATAGGGTCAGGATAGGGTTAGGGACATGCTATAAAAATCGGGTTTCAACCCAAATATGATCTTACAACCCGAATTTTCATCCCTAGGTAAAAGAGATAGTTTATTTGAATGATTTTAAACTAAGAGTACTTCATGTGCCATAATGAAAACAGATCAAAAGGACTTTTGTAATTTTCCCATCAATATGGCTGAGCTAATGGACTAACTCGCACAGTTTTTCAAAGTTCAGGGGCTTATATTTACTGAGTACTAAGTTGTGGATCAACTCGATCGAGTTGGGTAAGTTCAGGGGCCAAATGTATAGTTTGGCCAAAAAGATTTATTGTGTTTGTAATGGTGAAGAAACATTCCCATCGGCTCTCAATTAACTAATTTTAAATAAGATGTCTTGTGGTATTAAAGATGTTTTCTGACGTTTTGCAAATATCTTAACATTGTGTTGCATGGGAAATTTGATAAATCTTCATAATTGTAACATACTAGCATTTCTATATAAAATGTTTTCAATTTCAGTGTTTACAAATTTGCTGTTTGATGGTAACTTCAAATCCAAAGATATGAAATCCATAGTTTGGATCTATATAAATAAAATCCCTATAATTTTATTATTTTTTTTTAGTTAGTACGCAATAGCCTTTTATTTTATTCTTCCTCTTCTCTTTTTTTTTTTCTTTTTTGCGATCACATTAAAGAAAAGGTTTCTAATGAAAGGGAGAATTACATTTTATCCCCTAATGTTTACACTAAAACACACTTTGTTCCCTTCTGTTTCAAAAAGCTCTTAAAAATCTCTTGAGGTTTTAAAAAACATTCACTCATCTCTCTACTGTCTTTGTTTTGGAATTTAAAATTACTAGATTAATTACATTTTGAGACCCCAACTTTTAATTCTCTTTTTTTCATATGACATATAAATTGCTTCATTACTTGTTTTTTTTTTTTCATATGACATAATTTATTTATATGTATTGTTCTTTTTAACTTATGCTATTATTTTTTCTCATGACTCATTTTTTATTTAATTTTCATTATTTATATATTTTTTATTTTTTAATCACCTCCAATTAATAATGTCATTTTAATTTTTTTTAAAATTGATTGTTACTTTCCATCCCCTTCACTTTTTTCAAAACTTGTTATGACAACTATTAAAGTAAAAATCAGAGAAATGATACGACTTGTTTTATAATAATAAGGAAACTTTAAAATTCACTTTGTTCAAGTTAATTGAAAATTTAGCCATTTTAATGTAATTTTAGTTTTATATATTTTTATTGATTAATTAATTATTTTTTTAAGAAGTTCTTATTTAGTAAAATGTTTTTTTTTTATTTTCTTAACTAAAAAAGACACTAAAGCTTGGAGTGATGGTGATGACTAGAAGATGGAATACAACAAAGAGCAATGTTGTTCATTGAATAGCACCATCTCTTGATTGAGGATAATGAAAAAGAAGACTTTACAGAAAAATATAAATGCAAAAAGTAAGTAAATTGTAACCCAAAAGATAGTAATATATTAGCGATCTCCATTTCACTCAACATCAAAGGTGAAAACAAATAATTATGACTAAAAATTATCTGAATACCCGAGAAATTGTTAAATAATCAACTAGTTTATATATATACAAGGTGTTGCCTAGGGATTCCAAGTTATCTTGAGTCTTAGAAAATAATATACATTTAAATATTATAAAAATATTGTTAAGAAACTATTATCATCAAAACAATAATGTAAAAAATACCATAAAATACTAAAAATTATTGTTCAAAACATAAATATAAAAAGTGCTATTTTCTTTGTCTCAAAACCTTTAAAGCATTTGATTAGATGGAAAGATTAAGATTCTAAACATTTTAAAGGGAAAAATAAAACTAGTAGAAGCAATTCTTCAAAATAAATAAACAAAAAAAGATAGTATTATCTTAGTTAATAAATGCATCAAAAGTAATTAGATTTCCTAACTGACATGGTGAAGACCTTTGGAAATATGGGCAAGAATGTGTGAATGATCCTAAGGCAGGAATGTGGGATGAATCAAATTAAATCTAGAAGCTACGAAAGCAACAAAACAATGCATGATGATGACTGAACCAACACCATCAAGACTGTAAAAACAAAATTATGATACTAGCATGTACAAAGAAGGCAGAAATTAGTATTGTTCTACCAATGTAGGCACATACAAGACCTTACTACAAAATAAGTAATTAATGAATAAATATATAAAATTAAATTTTAGTAGAATGACCAATTATGTATTAATTGAAGTGAAAGCAATTTTGAAGTTCTCATATTATTGTAAATATAAGCCTTATCATTTCCTCCATCGATTTTAGATTTAATAGTTATCATAACAAGTTTTGAAAAAAAAATGAAGAAGACGCTTGTAAAGCTTCTAAATATAAATAAATAAAACAATTTTTTTTAAAAAAGATATCCTTAATTAGAGATATTTTAAAAATTGAAACTATAAACATAAAAAAAATGTACAGACAATGAAAAATAAATGAAAACGTAATCATAAGAAAAAATAATTGGAAAATGGTAAGTTGAAAGGAACAATATATATATATAAAGAAGGTGTTATATTATATTATTTGAAAAAGACAAGTAATGAAATAATTTATATGTTAAGGAGAAAAATTAAACAAGAACTAAAGTTGGGGCCTCAAAGTGTTATTAATCTATTGATTTTAATATTAAAAAAAAGAGGAAAATTACAAAAACCCTCTTGTGGTTTGGTCCAACCAACACTTTACACTATCTATTTTAAAAAACCTATATTTTACCCCTGTTTATTTTACAGTGTCTGATAATAATTTCTAAAACCTTATTTTAAGCTACCTAATAATAATGTTCTAGTAATTTTAAGATTTTTTATATTTTTTCACAGCCAACCAACTTTTAAAAAATGCTGATATATAATTACAAGGAGAAAAATATGTTGAAAAATTGATAATTTAAAATATCTATTAACTATAAAAAAATATTTGAGAGTTCAAAATTACTAGAAGATAATTATCGTATAGTTTAAATATAATTTTAGAAATTATTATCAGAGAATGTAAAAAACACAGGGGCAAAATATATGTTTCTAAAAATAGAGGGGCAAAGTATAGGTTAGACCAAATTATATGGAAGAGTTTTTGTAATTTTTCCTAAAAAAACTGTAGGTGTAAGTATAAGTTTCTTAAAACCTTAAAAAGCTTTTAAGAGTTTTCTGGAGTAGAATAGGATAAAATGTAATTTAGGCTAAATGTTAAATGAAAATTATAATTATGAAAAAATAGACATGGAATGAGAGATTGCGAATTCAAGAGTTGCAAGGGAAAAAATTGCAAACGAAATAGTGTGATAACTTGAAAGTGGCATATATCTCATTAAAGTTACTCGTTTACAGAATTCAAGCGTATTGAGAATCCTAAAAACTCAAATTTTTAGGTGGAATTTGAAATAGGAATTTCAAGTCTTTAAATTCCAATCTTGAAATCCGGTAATTTGGAGATTCCGTGGCCAACAAGTTTCCAAACAAGGAATTCTGATATGAAAATTTTGAAATGCCCATTTAAAATGAAATTCCACATAAACTACCTACAATATTTGAAGTTTCATTCACTAGCAACTTCAAAACTTCAACTGCGTTAAAATTACTCTCACTTGATGATTAAAAGTCAAAGCACAGCTTGGATAGCCGAATCAGGGCATGGCAAGAAAGATGTGGGTTAGTCTTTGGTCGTCTCCTCCTGGCTGGGGTTACCTGAGCTGGTTCAACCCACGGCTCATCTTTAGTAATCCTTGCCCTCTTTTTGACTCCTAGTAAACCCTGATGATAAAAATAGAGAATTGGAAAAAAGCTTGAACAGGGAACATGGAGAACTACAAAAGATTCTTTGACATTGGTAAATAAGAATTTTAGATAGTGGATAAATGCTAAGGAAATGATCTCATATTGCATAAATAAACAGTAATGATCTTTATGTGGACATTGAAAATGATGCCCCCAATTCAGAGTTGTTGGATGAGGTGATTGCTTTTCATGGCTTCTAAATCGCTAATCACATGCCATATGATGGGGCTCAGACTTTTCTTAATAGAATGTATTGTGGGCCTTTTATAAAAGTTTTAGCTCTTGTGGGTCATTTTAGTTCTAACCCAATAACAGCAGATCCCCCTCCTGCCCCCTAGGCACGCAAATTAAACGCCAAGAGGGCGGTACATAAAAGAAAAAGAAACAAAATATAATAAAACTACAGCCTATGATCATGTTTTCCACATTCGGCACTATCATATCAGCAAACTCTTTGTGCTCAGCTTAAGCATGCTTCTTAAAAGTCATGAATCCTATAGATGCTGCTAGTAAAGCAAGATCTCCTAATTAAAGGGGTATTTGGAGTCTTATGTATTCTGATTATTTTCATAAATTGTATAAAAATCTTTTTATGCTGAATAAGAGAAAAATTCAAAGAAAAAATTAATTATTTCATAAGAGAATATTATTCATGTGGTTCTTAAAGTAAATAGAACATTCGCTTTCAGATAACATCCATTCTGGTCAAATAAAAAAGATCTCATAAGTTGTTTCTTAAAAATGGCAGAAGAATAAAGCCTTAACCTTGTGCCTTTTCCATTCCTTGGTACTTCAAGTCACCAATTAATAACAAATGCTGGCCCCTATAAAGGAGCATTTAACAATCTGATTAACAGAGCTGGAGAAATTATGTTCCAAAAAATACATGCAGACCAGCGAAAAACACAACCATAACTGATACTGCAACTACCATGTCTAAAGTCTCTCCCCGGCATAGAAATTATGTCTAGGGGTAACTAGCAGTCAAGTGTCCCATTTTTTTAAGTCTTCTGATTCAGAAGTCAAAGTTTGAGGGTCGATGTGTCTGAGTTGTTGAAGTTAAGGTTATTCATGGATTTGGCATGTAAAAAATTAGAAGGAAATTCCAAAGAGCGACAATATTTTCTGCTCCTGCAGAAAATTGCTGTATATATGGTGCATCTTTTACAAGTCTTTGAAGACAGACGTAAAATTGATACCATTGTATAGAATCAACCAAAAGCCTCTCTGATATGTTGTATAACTACAGGCATTTGATTTTTGAAGTAGGGGCCCTGCAGGCTAAGCGTCATCACATTATAAAGGTAGCTGGGATATCCACCTCTCGAACATGGCAAAGCACTCTGCAGGCTTGTACTCAGGAGCTGTATGCCCTGCACCCTGCAAATTGACCGAAAATATGGATCAGACTTGGAAAATAGTATGAAAATTTCATTGGAAAGGGATATCTCTTACCATGACTGTGGCAAAAGTTAACTGGTTGGAGTAAGTTCTCGTATACCTGCAACAATGCAATCGGTCCAAAACCATCTTCCATCAGGACGTTCACTTTTGAAGCTAAATGGAAAGATGAAATGCTCAGGCAGAATGATCAGAAAAACTAACCCTGCAACTTGACCTTTGAGTGTCCATGGCCGCCAATCATCAATTATTGTGTAGTTAAGAGATCTTATCCATGCTTGAGTAGCCAAAAACGGCACAATCATGTCATGATCACCGCTGTCCCAATTCCAAAAGTTGAAAAATTTAATGCTAACATAGAAATGCTTCAAATATGTCAGTGATATTGTCTCACCTGTATACCAATGCTCGGTATCCTTTCCTACTAAGGTTTATATGGTACTGAAAACTTTCCTGATTTTGAAACGAATAAGGTAATCCATAATCACATCGTTTCCACTGGTTGATACTTCCCTACATCACGAGAAAGTTGCTCCTTGAACGTCAAAACTCCACCTGTTTCTTGAAGTTAAACTATGATGACTAGCAAGTGTATAGAATACCTCTCTTATACGTAATGCATCCTGGACACTTTTGTCATTTGTCCAAGAATAAGAAGGTAAGTATGAATAACTCTGCAGGCAGGACAATGCTAAGTTAAAATTGTGTATGTCTGCATATATGTTATAAGATTAGAAGCCCAAATTGGAACAATATCTTAATCATCATTCAACTAGTTTCTATCAGTTGCTAATCTATATATTCATACAATTCATCTTACAGTGTCCTTTTCGGGTATATATGAACACAGTCAAGGGAGGAGTAGGTGTTTGAACCTTGAACCTTATGATAACAAACATAAAGTTCAACCATTAGGCTGGTTCTACATTTCATCTTACAATGATTACACTGTTGTTTAGTTGATCAGGTTAACAAAGGTACAAGCAGTTGCCCATTCGAAAGTACTGAGAATGTATACTCACACGACAGTCAGGAGTTGGAAGAGGTGGCGATGGATCAACAAGCTGCTGAGTGAGATACCTTCCTAGGCCATACATAATTTGTGGCTTAGGGGCATAGAAAACACACAAATGTTCCAAAATATTTTCTTGTGGAAATCCTGAAATACACTGAGAACAAGGCCTGTGAAGCAAAGATCAAAGGTTGCGTGCAAGAACAGGATTAAAAGGAATGTTGATTTGCTTACACTCTGGTAATATTGCATATCTTGAAGACACTTTTCATTGGCTGGATCAATGTTTTGATACTTGTCTCTACAATTTCTCTTCAATGACTGGAAGAAGAAATTAGGATGAACTATTGCTAATTAGCAGTAAATTCTTTTGCCCAAGAAAAAAGCATTGGACATTACCTCATAGAGCTCATCAGAAATCAGCCCCATTCCATGAGCATATGGGACCTTCATGTTGGCTTCAAGAGCTGGAACTGTTAACGGGTTCCCAAGTATGTATCCCTAAAGCAATCATAATCAACTACTTCCAATCCAGTCCAACATTTTGCGTATCATGACAAACAAATAGGTAAGATCAACACAAAAACCTGAAGGTTGATTGTCAATTTGTCATGAGCTCCATTTTCTGCAAGACCATAGATCATCTTGCAATTAAAAATTACAAATTAACCTGGACAACCCTAATTTGTAATTTCTCACTGACCCGAATTGCTTACCGTCTGAGATCTCTTGTACCATTTCTGGAACAATAAGGCCACTGTACGAGTCCCCTCCTACATAAAAGGGATTCTGTTGGAACTCCAGGTGGTTAATCAGCCACTACGTCACAGAAATGGTTTTCAGCTAGTTGCATTCAACCAAAAAGTTTGTATTTTTAGGTCAACCATGTAATGCATATGCACATCTGTATGTATGTGTTTATGAATCCAGGCATGTGTATATGCACTGGAATTTCTAGGAAACTTTCAGAGTACCTTCCTCAGAAATTGCAGGAGCTGCTGAATCTGTAACTTGTCACCTGTCTGATATGCAGGACTTTCTCTTGCATAGGAGAATCCAGTTCCAACAGGTGAATCAACAAATATTATATTGGAAACCTGCAGATAGATCAATTCAATTATGAACCACGTCTATAGTTGTTAGGTAAACCAGTTCCAGATAACATGTACATTGGTCCATGAGTATGGGTTGGAGAGTAATGTCGGCAAGCTCCCATCGTATTCCTCAACGTTGAAACTTAGAGGACCTGCTACATCCAGGAATTAACTTACATACCCTTCAACCCAAAATTCAGACAAGATGATATTTTTCCCCATTGAGCATCGAAAAGAAAGAATAAAGAACATTTTTCTGGTTCCTACAGCATGCTTGCCATTCAAGCTACGTTACCGATCTCATAAGCAAGAGCTGTAAGAGAGGAGCAGCCAGGACCGCCTGTTAACCAAAGAATGAGAGGATCTTCTTCCGGATTTCTCCCTGACTTCACAAAGTAGTAAAATAGTTGCACTTCTTCTGCTTCACCAACGCCTACATACCTGTCAAACAAAAGCACACATGAAATCAGAATGCACTATTAGGCCGAAAATGGTCATACCAAAGTCTTGAGATTGAATATACTGATATGAATGGTATCAGCTTATTACCCAGTTTCAAGTTCAAATGGGAGAGGCCCTTTGAATCCCGGAAGAAATTTCACTGGTGAATTTGAGGCAGCTAGTTGTATCTGTGAAGGAACTTGCTGAAGAAGCAGGAAGAAGAGCAGCAGTTTCATTATGTTTGTTCCTACAACTCTATTTTTGCTGTCTCATGTATTTAGACAAGGTCATGCTGGGAGAGTAACCAATGGCAGAACCAGAAGAAAGAAATGAAGGGCTAATCTGGACCGATAATATGTGAGGGAGAGAGAGAGAGAAAGAAAGAGAAGCAAATGGCCCAAACTCTTCGCAATCAAATATCAGGATTGTGACAAGAAGCTTTTCCAGTGACAGCGAAATGGAGTAATGGACCGGATGCGTTGCAAGTTCATGGAGTATTTTATCTGTAAAATTTGAACTTTGATGTGACCTTTAGAAATTTGCATTATAGGGAGAATTGTGGAGATCAGATGAGACTATTCCACCAAGGCCAAATCAAAGAAGAAGAATACGTATGCCATGACAGATGGAGCTTGACAAACATTTTTCAAGAAAAAAGACAAAAAGGGAGAAGGCAAGGAGAAAGGGAAAGTGTTTTCCAATTTCCACTACCAGAGAGAGACAAGAGACAAGCTCCTCTGTCTCTCTCTCAGAGACAAAACATCAATCACTTGGCCAGCAATCGCCGATCGACATCGAGAGAGAGAGAGAGAAGCTCCTCCTCCTTCCCCCCCGGTCACCACAGCCAAAACCCAAAAACCCTTCTCTGCAATGGACCAGCAGCCCATCTCGCCCATCAATGGCTTGCACTTCGGGTCCCGACAAAATCATAGCCGAATTTTTAAGATATAGCAGTTGATTTAGACCCAAACGGGTGCTACAACATTACCATAAAAATATTAGTTCTTTTATTGTGCACATATGTCTAATTAGACATACTAACTCATCCTTTAATCTTCTATATATAAGGCATAAATTATTAAAAAAATTGACAAAAATACCCTTAGTTAAAATATCATTTTCTACAAAAAACCCTAGCTTGCTACTGCTGTTTTCTCTGGCGCCTGCGTCGCCATATGTCATGTTCAAAAAAAATGTAAAGTGTCTGAATGGATACCGAAAAGTGTCTAAAGAATTATTTAGAAGTGTCTGACCAATACGCAGACAATTTATTCTTTTCAAAAATAACTAATTGAAACAATAGAAAAGTATCTGAAATAATATGTAAAAGTGTCTAAAAAAATATTTAGAAGTGTCTAAAGAATTATTTAGAAGTGTCTGACCAATACGCAGACAATTTACTCTTTTCAAAAATAACTAATTGAAACAATAGAAAAGTGTCTGAACGAATGTGTAAAAGTGTCTAAAAAAATATTTAGAAGTGTCTGACCAATACGTAGACAATTTACTCTCTTAAAAAATAACTAATTGAAATAAAGTAAAATGTCTTAATAAAATTGGAAAAGTGTCCTAATAAAATTGTAAAAATGTCTTAATAAAAGTGTAAATGAATGTGTAAACCCAAAAATTGTAAAAATAAAATAGAATGCATGGTTTGCACCATCGATTTGCGCACAAACCCGAGCGATTTGATCGGAGATCGGAGATGTGCGACCGAGTGATGGAGTCCGGACGCTACCGAGATCGGTGACGTGCCGGAGATTGAAGATGGTGATGAAGATCGATGATGCGATAGAGATCGGAGATTGGTGGCGTGACGGAGTTCGGTGGAGCGACGGAGAACACAAATGGCGATAGAGCAACAGAGATAGGTGATGCGACGAAGATCGGTAAGGCGATCAAGTGACGGAGACCGGTGACGTTTCAGATCGGAGGTGCGCGACGGAGATCGAAGTTCGGAAGCGGCGATCGGTGAGCGGTGGCGATGGCGATGAGAGGAGGGCGACGGAGATCGTACGAAACCAAGCAACGATTGGCGATTAGTGGTGGCAGAGATGAGAGGAGGGCCACGAAGATCGAAGTCCGGAGCAGCGATCGGCAATGAGAGGAGGGCGACGGAGATCATGGGGACCCGAGCGACAATCGGCGATCAACGGCGGCGGACATGAGAGGAGAGCGACAGAGATCGAAATCAACAGCGGCGATCGGCGATGAGAGCGACGGTGGCGACGGCGGCGGCAATGAGAGGAAGTAGAGAGAGAAACAGAGCGGCGGCTTGAGAGAGAGAGAGAGATAAACGGTTTGAGGAAAAAAAAAAGTAGGGTAAGGGGTAAAAATGTAAAATCAATACTATGTCTAATTAGACATATGTTCATGATATCCATTGTATAAAAATATTCCTATTATTACTTTGCTCTAGTTCATATACATTTTTTTACTTATTAAAATGTCTATTTTATTTGCTCGTTACATAATAGATTTATAAATCTTAATTTACAAAAATAAAAATACATATGATATTCTAATGTGTGGAATAATCACTTACAATAATTGCAATGTAATCATCACTAGTGCATGTTTTTTATGTTGTTTTTCAAAGGATTAGTTATTAATAAAATTGATAACAATATGGTATTATATAATATCATCAACCAAAGGTCCTCCTATATTTTAATGCACAAGCATATGTATTGTGATTTGAAAATCGCAATAAATTGTTAGTGGTAAGATGAGCAAGTGGGATCTTCAATTGTGTTGCTCAAGCATCATCATTTCGTAAGGGCATTTTAGACGTCCAAGTTTTAAACCTACCTAAGCATTCTGTGGTCTTCTACTCTACCTAACACAATTAGCCAAACATAACATATGAGAAATATTTTTACATGTACTAAAATATTCGCATTAGAATTTTACAAAATCATATACGATTCAGTTTGATTAACAAATTGAAAAAGTAATTAGCAAGACTTATAAACTTCTTTGCACCAAATCCATTCCTACCACATATACACAACTTTTTGTACAAACTCTTAGTTTATTTAGTAAAATTATGGAGAAAATTGGATGAGGATTTCTTGAAAAGATTCTACAGGAGCAAAGTACATATTTGCTCACAAGAGGGTCGTGTCTAGAAGGATGAACTTATAGTGTTTGTCTAGTTAATTGAGATTTGAATTTTATGCATTAACTAATTGATACAGCGAGAAATATTATAGAGTTTTGAGGCCGTTAAAAATATAATGTCACATTTTTTTTTCACAAAGGGAGTAATAGATATTTTTTTGGAGTATGATTTTGTGTGATTTGCTAATAATATTTTAACAGTACTATTCATAGGATTTTGTTTATATACACGTACAATGAAAGAAAATGGCAACCCATATACAACAGAAGGACTAGTATGTATAAATAAAAGTGTAATAGTGTAACTTATTTTGTGGTATCAACTCACTACCCAGTTTCAAGCTCAGAGGGGAAATTTCACTTGGAAATTTGAGACAGCTAGCGATTTTTATCTAAGAGAAACTTGCTAAAGCAGCAGGAAGAAGAGCAGCAGCTTCATTTTGTTTGTTCTTTAAACTTTCTTTTTGGTATCAAATGTACTGAGACAAGCTTATATTCTACGAACTGAATGATTATGGTGGACCAAGACCCACAATATGATCAAACAAAAGAAGTAATTGGCCCAAACTCTTCCAGATCATGAATCAAAACACTATTGTGCCAAGAAGCTCTTTCAGTTACAGTGAAAATAGTGATGTGTTTGCAAGTTCATATATTAAATTCATCAAAGCAAGCTTTGATGTGACCTGATGAAATAATTTTCATTGCAGGGGACATTAGATTATTGCACCCAAGCCCAAGTCAAACGGGAGGATTATGGATGCAATGACAAAAACAGGTAGAAAAGGAAGAAATAAAAGAGAAAGCATAACTTCTTTTCTACCAAATCCTCAAACCCTTTTCTGCAGCCCGACTTGACCTCTAAATTTTCAATCTTTGCAAGCAATCTGACTGGAATACACTTCCTCCTCTCAGCTACGTTTTTTGTAATTTCGCATTAATATAATAAATTTTTCTGGGGTTACTTCTCCGACAAGCTTCTCGTTCTGGGGCTGCTTCTCCTACAAGCTTCTCATTCTTCGTTGGATCAATAGCTTGCGTTTTGAATCCAAGAAAAAAACACAGTGGGAGTGCCTTGGAGCTGACATCTAATGGAGAATTCTTGGCTGGAGCTGCTGACTGGGACCGGCTCTGGGATGTTTTACCGGTGGACATTGATGAGAAGACTGGATGAGTGATTTTAATTCCTTTCAGTTTTTTTTTTTTTTGGTTGTTGTAGCTTTTCTAGGAGTTAAGTAATAAAATCCATACCATTATATATAGCACTAGATCATTCTTAATCTCATGGAATTTTAGATATCCACTGCCTAAGCATTCTGCAGGTAATTTGTCACCAAACACAAGCGTAAGAGTAGGCAAAATTGGATGGAAGAAGATTTCTCAGGACCAAAATGTAGTACTATTATTTAATCCTCATAAATGAGGATAACCTATTTGCTGCTTCTCATCCAAGCAAGAGGTTGCTCGGATACCATTCATAGTATCAATAAAGCTAGAGCCCCAACATTTTCCGCTTCTACAGAAAAAGGCATTATAGCAATCTTCTAAAAGCTAATACACAACCAAGAGCTCCTGCTAATGTTACACAACCAGAGGCATATGATTCTTCGAGTTTGAAACGTTGTTGGGAAGTGAGGAAGTGGGAGCCTTGCAAACCAAGCAAAATCATATCATAAAGGAAGATAAGATATCCACGTTCTAAACATGGCAAAGCACTCTGCAGGCCTGTACTCAGGTGCTGTATGCCCTCCACCCTACAAGTTGACCAAACATATGGACAAGAGTAGGGAAATAGTATATTAATAATTACACAGATGACATATACGCTAATAGCAAACTAATCCTGCACGCACACAGGGTCAATTTATATATACACAAGCAAAATCTTACCTTGACAGTGGCAAAAGTTAAGCGGTTGGAATAAGTTCTTGTGTACCTGAAACATTTCAGTCAGTTCAAAACTTCATTATCTTCTATCCACAGGTTCATCTGCAAACCTAACCTAGAAGTAGTTGGAGCAAAATGGTCAAGCATACTAACCCTGCAACTTGACCATCAAGTTTCCATGACCGCCAATCATCAACGATTGTATAGTTAAGAGATCTTATCCATTCTTGAGTCGCTGAGAAGGGCACGACCATATCGTGATCACCGCTGTCTCAACATTTAAAAGAAAAATATAAAAATTAATACATGAATGCTACAAACATGTATGCAGCACTATTGTCTCACCTGTATACTAATGCTCGGTAGCCTTTCTTGCTAAGGTTCACATGATACTGAAAACTTTCAGGAATCTGGCGCAAATAAGGTAATCCGAAAACACATCGTTTCCATTGCTTGATGCTTCCCTACATTACAGGAAAGTTGCCCTTTGAAGATTGAAAACAGAACTTGTTTACCAAAGTTCAATTAAGATGACCAACAAGTTTATACCTCTCTTATATGCAATGCATCCCGGACACTCTTGTCATCGGTCCAATAATATGCGGGTAAATATGAATAACTCTGCAGGCAAGCAAACACTTTGTTAACAGGTGCATATGTGTGTATGTACATGCACACCTTGTAATATCTAACAGGTGCATATGTGTGTATGTACATGCACACCTTGTCATATCTTTCAACAAGCTGTATCAGTTGCCTATCTATATACATTTCGTTTTATGACGTTGTTTCTGGCTATATATGAACAAGGCCAAGTCAGAAGTGGGGATTTAAACCATGTGGTAACCTTTAGGCTAAGCCTTGGTTGCTACATTTCATCTTATAATGGTTATATTGCTTTGTAGTTGATAAAATTAACAAAGGCACAACCAGTTACATACACAAAACAGCCAAGAACTTATACTTACACGACAATCAAGGCTTGGAACCGGGGGTATTGGATCAAGGAGCTGCTGATTGAGATACCTTCTAAGGCCATACAATATTTGTGGCTTTGGGGAAGCAAAAAAGTTACAAGTATGTTCCAAAATATATTCTTGTGAAATTCCTGAAATACACTGAGAACCAGGACTGTGAAGCAAAGATCAAAGGAAATGTTAAATTCATGACTAGAAGGGAAGTTGATTTGCGTACATTCTGGTAATACTGCATATCTTCAAGACATTTTTTGTTGGCTGGATCGATGTTTTGATACTCTCCTCCACAGTTTTGTTTCAGTGACTGGAAGAAGAAATTAGGGTGAACTTTTGCTAAGTAGAGTAATTCTTTCTTTTTTTCTTAAGGAAAACGCATTTGACATTACAGCATAGAGTTCGTCGGAAATCAGTCCCTTTCCATGAGCATATGGGATCTTCATGTTAGCTTCAAGAGTTGGAACAGTTACTGGGTTCCCAAGTATGTATCCCTGAAGCAAGCAATCATAATTGTCAGTCCAAGTTTTTTGCCTGTCATAACAAAGAAAATGGGGAAGAATAACACGAAAACCTGAAGATTTATTGGTGATTTGTTGTCAGCTCCATTTTCTGCATGTTCATAGATCATTTCTACAGTTGGAAATTACTGATTAACCTGGACATGAATAATTGCTGATTTCTTGCTAATCCAAATGGCATACCGTTTGAGATCTCCTGTACTATTCCTGGAACAATGAGCCCACTGTACGAGTCCCCTCCTACATAAAATGGGTTCGAGAGGAACTCTTGGTGATTCATCAGCCACTGCTTCACATG
The DNA here is from genome assembly GCA_005392925.1 of Aquilaria sinensis. NCBI lineage: Eukaryota > Viridiplantae > Streptophyta > Magnoliopsida > Malvales > Thymelaeaceae > Aquilaria > Aquilaria sinensis. The sequence continues at coordinate 237,014 of SMDT01003109.1, read as the reverse complement.
TACAATTTTCAGCTAGTTATGTTCAACTTTAATATGCATGAGCATTGGTGTGCATGTATATATATATGTAATGTAATTTCTGAGAAAATTTTTAGAGTACCTTCCTCAGAAATTGCAGGAGCTGCTGAATCTGAAACTTGTCACCTGTCTGATAAGCAGGACTTTCTCTTGCATAGGAGAATCCAGTTCCAACAGGTGAATCAACAAATATTATATTGGAAACCTGAAAATATATATAACCATTTACATCATAAAAGAGGGAAAGAAAAGGAAAGAAGACCAATTTACTTATGAATCACTTGCAAGAAAAACCAGTTCCAAAGAACAATTTACCTTGGTCCATGAGTATGGATTCAGGAGCAACGTAGGCAAGCTCCGGTTGTATTCCTGTACCTTAAAACTCAGAGGACCTGAAACATTCAGTAATTAACCCAAAACTAAAACAAAGGTACCAAGGTGAATTCAAAGGATAGAATAAACATTATTCTGGTTCTTAGAGCTTGTTTGCCCCATCCAAGCCAAGTTACCAATCTCATAAGCGAAAGCCGAAAGAGAGGAGCAGCCAGGGCCGCCTGTTAACCAAAGAATGAGGGGATCTTCTTCTGAATTTCTCTCTGACTTCACAAAGTAGTAAAATAATTGCACTTCCTCTTCTTCACCCACACCCACATACCTGTCAAACATCAGCAAGCATAATAAAAATGACAATAGGCAGTATCAGACAGCTGGTGATATCTGAGAAATTTCACTACCCAGTTTCAAGTTCAAAGGGGAGAGGGCCTTCGAATCCCGGAAGAAATTTCACTTGTGAACTTGAGACAGCTAGTGATATCTGAGAGAAAACTTGCTGAAGAAGCAGGGAAAAGAGCAGCAGCTTCATTATTATGTTTGTTCTAAAGCTCTCTTTTCGGTATCCCAGGTATCTAGACAGTACGCTGGCAAACTGATCAATATTAAAGAACAAAATGACGAATCAAATGCGGAGAGACGGTTTAGGGACAGTGAACGTGTGTGTGGATGTCTTTGTAACTTCAAACTTTGATGTAACATTTGCAGGGTTAAAATATATTTTTCCACCCAAATCAAAGAAGAAGAGGTTGGACGCAACGACTAAAAGATCCTGACAAACATTTTTTCTTTAGAAGAAAAAGAAAATAAGAGAACGTACAAGTTTTTCTTTGTTTGTTTCTTTTGTTTCCTTCTCTATGAGCATCAAGCGATTCCATGATTTTATCAGCTACCTTATATTGACGAAAAGCTGGACAACTTTAGAGATCAAGCGGAAGAAAGAGAACCCGAGAACTCCTATTGCAAAAGTCTTGGGAAAATTCATTTAAATCAACGCATGTTTAAGTTTCAGCTCAAATTGGTCATTGATGCATTTTCTAAGGCCAAAATTTTCAACTCTGGGTAGGAGTTGCCAGGAAGAAATATTTTCTCTCCGGCACTAGCAGGAGAGAGGTTTTCGTGGCTTCAGTGGGGTGAGAAAATGCACCCATGTCTCGTTATATACGTACTCTATTTCGTAGGTAATTTGTAATTCGAGTATAAATAACAAAAACACAAATTGTTAACTTGAATTTGAGACACGAACTGCAGGTACCTAACTTGCAAGTCATGTCTCCTGTTTGTTTTTTCTTTCTTTAACGTAGCAAACAAGAAACCCCACACAGGTCCAAATTATTTCAGCATGTGTTTGGTGTACTTCACTCGTTACATGTACATAACTTTTGCAAAAAATAAAGGTAAAGATACAAAGTACTCTAAAGTGCTCAACAATTCTTCTTTCGAACCACATTAGAACAACCAAAGCTCCTCCTATTTTTTATTGCACATGACTCTGAAAGTTTGTAAGTGTTGTTATTGGTAAGTTGAGCAAGTGGGATCCTTCAATTGATCTGTTGGTCAAGCATCATCACTTCATAAAGGTATCCTGGATATCCACCTTTTGAACATGGCTAAACATTCTGCAGGCCTGTACTCAGGAGCTGTGTGTCCTCCACCCTTCAAAATTAACCACACAGGCACAAGAATTGGGAAAATTGGATAAAAATTTCCTGAGGAGATTCATTACCAAAATGCAGCAACTTTTAGACCTCATAAAGCAGCAGTATAAATTTTTCCCTGTTACCATATGTTATCTGTTCATATTACATTCGCACGCAAGAGGTTTGCATCAACAAGAGACTACAACTTAGAATATTGTCACTTCGCTTTTACAACCACTCGCAGGCTTGCAGTGTTGGTATGGTTAGATGAGATATAAGTTTCATGCCATTGACCTAAGCAGTCGTGAGTAACATGTAATATGATGATGATTACAAACGTAATAGTTCTTACCTTGACGGTAGCAAATGTTAACTGGTTGGAGTAAGATCTTGTAAACCTGCGAAATTGCATTTAGTCTAAAACCTCATTATATTCCAAAAGAAAGTTTCTTAAGTAGAGGAGCAAAATGAGTAGGAAGACTAACCCTGCAACTTGACCTTCAAGTCTCCATTGTCGCCAATCATCAACAATGGTATAGTTAAGAGATCTAATCCATGCTTGAGTAGCTATGTGCGGCACAAGCATGTCGTGATCACCACTGTCTCAACATGAAAACAAGAGTTGAGCATTTAATTCTGGTATGGTAATAGGTCAGTGGCAAAGTTATCTCACCTGTACACTAATGCTCTATAACCTCTTTTACTAAGGTTTACATGATACTGAAAACTTTCAAGAATTTCACGCGTGTAAGGCAATCCACGATCGCAGCGTCTCCATTGCTTGATGCTTCCCTATTTGACAGATAGGTTGCTTCAGAAACTCCAATGGTTGTTTCATATTCAATTAAGATGACCAAATAAGTTCATACCTCCACTATATGAAGCGCTTCCTGGACACTTTTGTCATTAGCCCAATAATAAGCAAGCAAATACGAGTAACTCTGCAGGCAGGTGAATGCAACATTGTGTTAAGGGCTAAAGTTCATTGTGTACTAGTACATTTAATTGTGGAAAGATTTCTACTGTTGTTTACTAGTCGAGAAGATCGACAAAGGCATGGCAAGCTACACATACAGAAGAACCGAGGAAGTGGACATACTCTGCAATCAATGGTGGGAAGCGGTGGTTGTGGGTCAAGAAGCTGCTGCTTCAGATACCGTCTTTGGCCAGCTGATTGTGGTGGCTTTGGGGAAACTAACACACAACTGTGTTCCAAAATATGCGCGGTGTTTATTCCTGAAATGCACTGAGAACAAGGACCTTGTGAGGCAAAAGAATCAAAGGGAATGTTAAAGATGAGGATTAGAAGGAATGTTGATTTGCTTACTCTCTGGTAATACTGCATATCTTTCAGACACTCCCTGTTGGCTGGATCTATGTTTAGATACTGTCCCCTGCAAGTCTTCTCCAGTGACTGGAAGCAGAAATTTCGATTAACTTATTGCTAGTTAGTTTTCATTTGTTTTTACATTTATCAGTAAGGAAGGAAAATGTATCTGGAAATTACTTCATAGAGTTCGTCGGAGATGAGTCCCATTCCATGATTATATACAATCTTCATGTTTCCTTCAAGAGTTGGAACTGTTCCAGGGTTCCCAAGTAAGTATCCCTGAAGCAATCATATTTGTTCCAATTTCAGAAGCTGCTAGTTTCAATCCCAGCTTTTGCATATCATAACCAACCAAATGGCTGATAAAGTAAACAGAAAACAAAACCTGAAGATTGATTAGTGGTTCCACACCAGCTTCATTCCCTGCATGATTACAGGTCTTACGAATAAAAATTATAATTAACACTAAGCAACTCTTGCTGGTTTAATCGCATACCATATGCAATTTCTTGTACTACTGCTGGAACAATCAAGCCAGAGTAAGAGTCCCCTCCTACATACAGTTGATTCGGTAGAAATTCTCGATGATTCACCAGCCACTGCATCAGGAAAATGGTTTTCGGCTGGTTAAATTCAACTGGAAGGTTGTGTTCATTGCAGTTTCTTAGAAAATCTTCCATTACCTTCCTTAGGAATTGCAGTAGCTGCTGAATTTGTAACGTGTCACCTGTCTGGTAAGCTGCACGATTTCTTGCATAGGAGAATCCAGTTCCAACAGGTGAATCAACAAATATGATATTGGAAACCTGAAAATTAGTCCACTTATTCAGGAATTATTTACTTAAAACAAAATAGTAGTTGCAAAGATCCTAGTACCTTGGTCCATGAGTAAGGATTCAAAAGCAACGTGGGCAAGCTCCCGCTGGACTCCTCTACCTTGACATTGAGAGGACCTGCAACATCAGGACTTAAACAGCATAAGCCGTCTAAACAAGGTTAATTAAACGAAGACTGTCTGGACAAGGGAATGTAGGGCAAAAAACATCCTTGTCCCTTAGAACCTAAAACATAGAAGTCACATACAAAACTCAGGTACTTAAAGTATGCATGTTCTCACCGATTTCATAAGCAAGAGCCGAAAGAGAGGAGCAGCCAGGACCACCTGTTAACCAAAGAAGGAGAGGATCTTCTTTTGGATTACTTTCCGACCTGATAAAGTAGTAAAAGAGTTGTATCTCCTCTGCTTCACCCACACCCACATATCTGTCAGACATTAGCACACACAAAAACAACACAAGGAACGTGCAGTACTAAGCTTCAAAAGATGGCATAGCAGAGTCTTGATATCGAATCAGTTGATGAGAGTTATCAACTAATTACCCAGTTTCGAGTTCAAAAGGAAGAGGCCCTTCAAATCCCGGAAGATATTTCACTGGTGAACTTGAGACAGCTTGCTGTATCCGTGAGAATAGTTGCAGAAGAAGCACCAAAAACGGCAGCAGGTTCATCATACTTTTGTTCTTAATCTACAGTTTTTTATCATACCAAGTACACAGAAAAGCTTATACTGGGGGACTCTAGATTTTAGGATCAGAGAGAGAAGGAATAGCAAAATGGTTAACATGGACCAATAATCTAACAAGCTGAATCAGACCATCAGAGACGTAAATGGCCTCGACTCTAGAATATGAAGACAAGTCAAATGACAGAACTGTGCTCAGACGCTTTGTCAGTGACTGAAAAAGTTCGGACCAGATGTGACAGAAATTATATAATTTCATTCCCCTAAAAGGACGGCTAGCTCATAAACATAGCTCTATTTAAAAGGGTAATAATTGAGGCTAGTTCGGTGGGAGTTAATCCAACAGTGCTAATATGTTTTGTTGTATGCACATAATTTTATTTCGTTTTTACTCTCATTTGTCATTTTTTCCAACTTTTCAAAATTTTCTGGTTGACTCGTCTGCGATTTTGCTTGTCGATTCTCCACACCGCCAATCGCACTTTTCTGTTTCTGTCCGACTTACCAATATTGCCTTTCCGATCTCGCCTTCCCAATCTCACCCTTCCAATAGCAGCATTTTGATCCCATCTAACCTCCCGATCCCGCCTTTCGATTGCACCCTCCCCGATCCCATCCAACCTCCCGACGAAGCCAAGGTCACCGGAAGTCAGGACGAGGTGAATGCCAAGGTAAAAGCTATCTCTGTCATCGTCATCCTCTTCATGTCTTGTCGTCGTTGTTGGATCTCAGTCGTTGCCGTGTAGGAGCTAGCCCATCCTTCTGTCCGGTAGCCTCACAGTGTTGGAGCTTCGGGTTACTTGCCTGCTAAGGCATGGCTTTATCTTTACGATATTATGTTTGTTATTTACTTGCTAATAAATCCCTAGTTTGCAGGGATAAGAGTATCTGTTTAGTTCAGCCACGTTATAGGATTATGTACAACGTGAATTTTCCGTGATATGACTTACTGCTTGTAAAGGCTATAAGTAGCCTCTGTTGCATTCATTCAATAAAAAAATAGAGTGAACGAACTCCAAAAACTCTTGCCTGGTTTTAAGTTAGAAGCCTCAGAATCAACACACAGAACCAAGCTTCATATCTTACAGACTTAGTCAACTCTCCTCCCCTTAGCTTCTATTCCGTCATCAATGGCCAATCAGTGGAAGATTGAGCCGCGACTTCCTTTTCTTTCCATTCGCATCATCGCCAACGTCTCTACTGGCCGTCCGTCCTCCAAGGAGCTGCCCCAGCTATCTCCGTCGAAGTCCGAGCCATCGTAGTCCTCTGCCCTGTCGTCCGGCAAGCTAATCAAAGCAAGGTCACCGGAAGCCAGGATGAGGTATCGGATCTGCTGCTAGGTGGCGGCTTGCAAGGAAAGAGAGCTGGGCCTGGCGGGTGACTTCCCACCTATAAATCGGAGCAACTTCAGGGGCAATTTGGAACTAGTTTATATACCCACACCCAATAACACATTAACTCACCCGCATTAACTTATTCACCCCTGAAATTAGTTATATTGAGCATCTCCAACAGCTTCCCCATTTTACAGTTTTTCTCCATTTTAGGGAATATAAAGCTATTTTTCACTCCAATAGTTTCCCCATCTTAGTCTCTAAAATGAGGAATGGGATGAAAGAGAAGATCTCATTCCCTATTTCTGCAGAAACTCCAAAAATTTTTGGAGAATGAAAAATAACATTATCTCTTTCTCGTAAATGTTGTCTCATTTATTATTCACAACAATTAATTCATAATTTTATTTTCTTCCAAATTTCTTATAGAAAAATAAACTTTTTATATGAAAATGGTATCTTAAAGACTCTATTTTATAAATTTATTTTTTTAAAAAAAATTATAGTACAAATTAATATGAATATTTTTAAGTCAGACTTTAGTTAAAAAAGTTAAAATAGTCATTTTTTGTGAAACAAATGTAGTAAATTTTTATATTTTGCACAATATTTAATTATCAACAATTATTTCTTTTTTTTCAAAATTTCTTATAGAATTATATTTTTTTTTTTGTGAAAATTGAACCTAAAGACTCTATTTTATAAACATAATTTTTAGAATTTTTTTATAATATAAATTAATATAAATATATTTAAGTCAAATTTTAGTAAAAATGATAAAAGAGTCATTTTTTGTAAAATGGAAGACGTAATTTTTAAAATTTTTTAATAATATTTAATTATACAATAATTAATCTAGTCATTAATTTGAATTTGCTTTAAATTCATAATATTTAATTGCTATATAATAAATATAAAATTCTACAAAATAGAGAAGCTGTTGGAGTTGGAGCAAAATAATTATAGAGATTTTACTTTTTACTTCCCCATCTTATAGAAATTTTGGGGAAGCTGTTGGAGATGCCCTTGCACGCCTTTTTCTTCTTCTTCTTCTTCATCTCTCTCTCTCTCTTGCATGTTTGGCTACAAAATCAAAGATGATTTCAATTGAACTAGCGAGTCGGGGCGGTGCGAACGGCTGGAAATCATTCCAATTAGACGGTGTGAACGGCTAGTGATGGTGCAAACGGTTAAAAGGAATCGGACGGCTGTGAATTGAGAATCCATCAGGAAATAGAAGAGCAGTGGAGATGGAGGTAATTGTGGCGATTAAGACAAAGGATAGGAGCGGAGGGAGGGAGACAGAGGAGAGGAGGGATGAGGAGGAAGGTGGAGAAACAGGGCAAATAAGGCACAATCACGTTGATGCGGCGGGGAAGAGGGGCAAAGGGTTCAACGACGGAGGCGGTGGAGGTGGACATGGACGCTATGATGGAGAACACAAACACCGGCTTCTATGGCGAGGCCGGTCGGACTCAGAAACTCTATTACTACTCTGACAATTTGGGAAGAGTCCATGTAATTTACGTCAATTACGAGGGCAAATAAGGTAAAAAAAATTATACCCCACATCTAATCTTTATCACGACTTGTAAAAATGTATTAACGTGCCCAAGTTAACTTAACTTTGGCCAAACTGGCAGTAAAGTTTCGGATAATTTATTAATAATATAAATCAAATCATGAAAATTAAAAGTTAAAACATATTTTTAGATAAGTAGTGTTTGGATATAGAGAATTTTCTTATTTTTTTTTTAAATTTCTTTTAATAAAAATTTGAGTGTGTCCCTTATTTGAAAAATATAAAAAATCTTATGTTTTAAACTTTAGAAAACTAATGTTAGAAAATAGAAAACTTTATTTTAGGTATTTTTCATTCTAACATATGAGTTTTCCAAAATATAGAAAACAAAGTTTTCAAAATTCTTAATATATGTCATACACTTAAACTTCTATCAAAAAAAATTTTTAAAAAATAAGAAACAAATTCCACAACAAAACACCACCATAATTTTTTCAAAAATGTAATCCCATAGCTTGTGCTAATACTAAACACCTTGACATATTCTGACCTGACCTTAAGATTAGATACAGATTTCCTCTTTTCTGATTAGGTAAGTCGTTTTGCCACGCAAGTTAAATTGACCAACGATCGGATTTGGTGAAACAGAAGATAAAATACAGAAGAAATTACCATATCATTTTGAGATTAAAAGTTTTGCAGTTAAACACGTAAAGCAACTTCGTTGACCATTGATTTGGTCTAATTTTATCTGCTCATTACATGTACATGTTTCGTCATCCTCTTATGAGCTGGACTCAACAGCCATACTATTTTCTTGCGGGACTGAACTATCTGCTACACTTTCCATTTCCATAGCTACGAGCTCTTCTATTCTCTTCGCATTCTCCCCGCCATCCACCTTCTGTTTCTGCAGGAAAGCACCAGTTCGAATTATGAGAGGTTCAACATTCTTAAAGCAAACTCGTGCATTTTCTGTCTAGCCAAATCACTGGAAGGGTCTTCACTCACCTTGGTGGCTGGAGAGGAGATGTTTGCCATTCGGGAAAACATGTTTGAATAGAGAGTGGCATCCCTCTTGTTGCTCTCAGCTTTAAGTTGCCGAAGTGATTTCTGAAGGAGCTTCACTTCCCTGGAAATATAACTGCAGTTGTAAGAAACCTCAACCTGAACACCGCATGAGTGAAATTTTGGGCAGCTCTATCGCTGGTTCTACCTGTTTTCTGGATCAGTCTCAAGCGCTTTCTTGACATCCATTTCGGCTAACACCAAGTCTGAAGTTTCCATGAAAGCTTGTGCCCGCCTGTATAGAGCTTTCACATTGTGGAATTCAATACCTAGCACCTAGATGAAACGGAACTCCAAATTATCAAGCACAAACCTTCAAACAAATACTCCCCAAAAGGATTTGGGAATATTATGAAACAATAGCAAAAGCAGTAGAATAACTGAAAGCAAGCCAAAATTCTATCACGATTAAATGTTAAAATATGGTCTATGAAAAGAGTTATATTGTGGTGAAGCCACCCCACTTACTATCAATTGTTTTTTCTTTCTTTGTTTGTTTCTTTTTTTTGGTTGGACACTTTAATATGGTATGGGAGCAAAAGCTTCATGGAGCCCAATTCCCCTCTAGTGTTGCGCTTCTCAAATTGGGCTTTGGCTTCTAGTTCCACATGCAAAGCCAAGCACTTCAAAGAGCTTGTGTGTGCAAAGAGTGTTAAGACCATGTAAGTCCCACATGGTCTAAGGAAGGAGTTCCCCTTGGCTTTCTAATGCAACGTCACTTCCAAAACTTGTTATCAGTAAGAGGATTAACTATGATCCAAGTAGGCTGCATAATTTTCTATTTCCAGATACCATTCACCACACCTATTTGTAGAATTCACAATTGAAGACTTGAAATGTGTTGTGGAAAAGAGCTGACTCATTGAAATTTGAAATTACTTGAATTTAGAGGCTTCATGATTGCCTTGCGAAAGGCATCAGGTGCTAAAAAGAAACTTTGCCACTTTATTCTTTCTATGAATCTAAAATTCAATATTGCTACACTAGTTAATCAACACTAGTTAATCAACATTATGAACTTCATCCCACTACCCTAACTTTGTTATGATTAAGGTGGGGAACACGATAATGACTTAAATCCAGAAGTTCCAGATTAAAATATATGCCGAGTGTTTGGAAGCAAGAGAGAAAAAGATTGTAATATCTGCCTCAAAATTTATAAACAGAAAAGAATCTCATGTGCCAAACCTTTATTACCGATTATCTTTTTGTTTCCTTTTTTGAGGTATTACCAGTTTCATCAAAAAGCAAATTTAACATTTTAAACTCCTGGATTTTTTCTGCCTGTTTAATTGTCTAACCTTTGAACATAACTTGATTGCTTCATGAAAATCTTTTAGTTTGAGACAGCATGCTGCACCATTCAACCAGCAAGACACCCTCAAAGCCTTGACCACCTTTTGCTCCTCATCCTCAAATGATCCATCTTCACTCACATAAGCCGCAGCCTGCAGGTATTGGATATATGGCAGAACATAATTTAAGGAGTCCCACACACAAACTGCACATAGAAGGTAAGAGAAAATACACAAAAACCTACCTTATCGTACTTCTTAGCAGCACGTTCATATTTCCCAACTCTAAATAATACATTTCCTTCATCTTTCCTTTTCCCAGCAGCATCGATTTTCTGCTGATTATTCATTTCCCACATGCTTTTCTCCTTTTAATCAAATTAAATATTATCAGCACAGGTTGCATCACGGTTGAAAAATGAAAGAAGGAACCTTCATCCTTATTTATTTACTTTTCCCATTCCAAGAGAAATGAGATGACCTCAAACCAGACAGATGCGACAACTCAATAGACAGTTATTCTTTAAAAAAATTAGCTAGAAACTGCTAGGATGAGGGTAAGGTAGATGGAAAGAAATGCAAATAAATGATACAGCCTCCAAGCAGAAAACCAGAACTGGTTCATATTACATGCAGATCAGTGACCACTCAAACGATGATGACTGTGAGTTAATTATATATAAATGCTGAAGGCATTATAAGCTTTACATAAATTTCTGAATTTGACACAAATAGAGTTGGTGTATGCATGCCTAAGCTTTTTCCTGTTTGAGAAAATGGTGTGGTCCCTTGAAATCTTACACTGGAACTAAGGATTCTTATACTAGAATGTTTGGTACAAATGGTCCATTCAATATCAAAACGTCTATAGTTTGAACGACAGCCTTTCCACTCGGCATCATTGGATCTAGGATCTAATTGCATCATAGTCATGAGAAGTACAATGGCGTGTTCAGCTATAGTGAGAACACCTGAATCTAGAGCCAATATGGTCAACATGTAAGAAATATGATTACTTGAAATCTAATTCCAGAGACGTTCATTCTTATGGAAGCTGGTCTTGAAACTCTAGTATTAGAATGGTCAACTCCATAGCAAAGGGTTTGGTTTGAAAATGGCCCCTTCAATATGAGAAAATGGTTCACTCCTAAGAAATATGTTCCCTTGAATTTAAAATAGGAATGGTTGATTATCATACCAGAATATCTAATTTCACTACTGCTGGATCATTTCCATATGCTAAACAGCCAAAGCTTAAGTATGATACCTGAACTTCAATAATAGGCACCATTAAAAAGTCCAAAAATTAAATGTAGCTAGCAGTTCGCTCAACATGGTTAGCTTGATATACATGTCTTAATCCTGCAACAGTAATTCCTATAGTTCTTACCTTGATAAAATCCAACATTTCCACCTCATAGACAAGGTTTGAACAGGGGGGCACTGTAGCTAGATCACATTTTACTTCAACATTCCCAAATCCATAATCAGAATCGATAGTCAATAATGCCCTTTCACCTTTCTTCATTGTTGTTGCTGCTCGGTCCAAACCGGATATAACTTGTTCTGTTCAGCAAAATGGAACACCGCATTGAAGTGGGGGTTTACAAGTCAAATGACAGGAACAGAGTTCAACTACTGGAAATATCAATCAGACTTTAAAACAAACCAACCTTCATCAGTGACGAATACTAAAGGCTGTTCTCCATCAACTCCCTTCTTTTCAATCAAAGTTCCATCTTCTAATCTAGCTGTATAACTAACTGCAGAAAATGGAGTACCATAATTGAAATAGAACCAGAACAGAAATGAGTGGAATATAAAAAATATGTACGATGCCAGACAGATTTATAACGTAAGTGCAAAACTGGATTACTTATTTCAGAAGTCAAACTATGCAGATCTGCTCAACTACAACTTTTCAGACACACTACCATATTTATTAAATGATTTGTTTGTCCAATTTTATTTTTTACTATGTGACAGTAAACTCATGAGATACAAACTGTACACCCATTTGCAAAACTTACTAGTCACAGTTGCACCATCATCTGCAACAAAAGCAGCCTCTCCTTCGTTTAGGATCTTCTTGAATACTTTGGAATCACCAGTGACATTAATAACAGGCTTGAATGATATCAACTCCAAATCTATATTCAAAACTGAATTTGGTGGGATTGCTGGAAAGCTGTCATTAGTCACCCTCCCTTCTTCTCCAAATGCATCTGCAGATCATGTCAGCATTGAAGCTAAGATTCTAAAAGTTTACAAAAGACCAAGAAATTTTCTGCCAAAAAGTCCAAGCGTTGCGCCGGGGACCGCACAATGAGGAAAAATTTTGCAGATCCAATTGGATACACAAATGTTAGGAGTACTGAGACAAGGTGAATGCATCTCAGAATATATTTCAGAGTACCCACCATAAACACATATACAGGATCAGACAATATATTGCATGAGAAAAACTTCCTTTTTTGTGTATGATGCAACGACAGACAACTGTAGCACATACATCTTAGAATTAGACAAGACTTCACATACTACATCTCACAAGAAAAAGGAGTTCATTAGGTCATGCTTTAAGGGGGCCAAACTAAGTTCATAACTCAGTCTAAGTAAAGGGGGTAAGAATGGGTCTATCAGTCTCTAGTGAAAGGATTATCAGTTTACTCAAGACAGATATGAACATAGCAGCCCAGTGAAGTATATTGGCTATGCTGTGTAATTCCATTGCACTAACAACACTACTTTTAACAACCTTGCCCTTTATGACATGTTGACAACACAGTTTTGGGCTTGAGAGAAATCGAAACTCGAAATCAATACTTCCTCTGCTTGTGAGGGATACATATCACAGTCCAGGAAATGATTGCTTTATCCCACTGACGTATAGATGAAAGGAATATACTGAACTAGAACAATCAGACTTTGAAATGACAACTGTTCCAACTTTTATGAAATGATTTGGATACATACATTGAGGCTGCACAATAAGCTTAACTTTCTCCCCCTTTCTCATGGTTGTGATGGCTTTTGGCAATGCTGCACAGAGATGACCTGCCACACGAGAGAATACTATCAGGAACACAGACATGAACCATGAGCCATAAACAATGTCAAATTCATAATTTCTGTTACCATCTTTCACATAGAACTCAACTCCTTCTTCAGGTGTTCTGGCAAAAACAATCCCATCAGCAAGTGCTACTTGATACTTCACTGCATAAGAAGGAAGTGGAGAATAAGTCAAAGGTGTTCATATAAAACATCTACACAAGGCAGCTACTACTTCAACAGTGATTACTTACTGTTGGAATGAAACACAAGATATTTCAATGATAAAAATTAGGAATAACTTCAAGTGATAAGTACCTAGCACTTCATCCAAATCACCAGGTCTTTCATTCTTCTCCCCCTTCTCCAAAATCTTCTTTATTACACCACCATCTCTGCAAACATCCACCACTGTGATCCACGAGAGAAGTTCCACTTCAAACTTTAGAACCGAATTTGGTGGCACACCTTCACGACCTTCAGCTCCATAACCCAACTCCGGAGGCAATGTGAACAATGCACGCTCCCCTTTCTTAATAGTGATGATTCCTTCGTCCAAACCATTTGCCACTTGACCTACCAATCCACAGTACAAGTTAGAAAAAGAAATCCACAGAAGAATAGGACCAGAGCTGAAACAACATTACAAGTTACAAAGAAAAAAAAAATCCAAACAACAGACGAATAGGACGAGACCTGAAACATACCTTGACCAAGCTTCAAAACCACCGGTTCATTTCTTTCCCTTGTCGAATCAAACGTTGTTCCATCAAGTAAAGTACCCACATAGTGAACTGCATTCAATTAGCCATCCATTACTCTAAAAAAGAAATCGATAAAAAATCCATTACATCCACCAGCTCACGTACTGAACTAAGTTATCGACCAAACATGCATTTTCAGGTAATCAAACAAATCCCAACATCTTCAAATACGATAAAATTCCTTACCAGTTGCTTCGTCGCCCAATTCAGGAGTTTCCCAAAAGCGGCCACCCTTGAGCAGCTTCTTCTTTATTCCAGAGTTTCCTATCTCTCTCTCCTCGCCGACTTTAAGCGGAGGAGCAGATTCGATCACCTCGCCGGGCTCTTCATCGAGCTCTTCTTCGTCCTCTATGTCCGACACATTGCTGCCTCTCTCTGCTTTCCCTTTATCTCCTGCCATATTGATCATATGGACGCTCCGCTTACCCGTCAATCGTCAGATGTCGTGAAGTGATCGAGCTCAGCTGGTGTTGCACGGAAATGGGAGGGAGAATCTAGGCAGACGTGATGTGGCGGCAGGGTGATGGTGCCATTTCATTTCAACCGGTGACAGGTGGTGCGAACGGGATGACCCATCGATGGGCATGCTTGTCGAATAAATCATTTTCTGGGCTTGGTTGTCAGAGTCAGAAACGTCGGAGGATGTATTTGATGATTTCCTGCTCAGCTTCTGGATTTCGGATGCGGGTACAAGGGGCACGGGCAGCCTCTGCCTAGCTCCGTCGGGCGTCCGGGCCTGGGCTTAATATTTTTTTGTACAAAGCTGGAACTGGTTACAGATTTCGATATTTTACAAATTTACGTAAAAAAAAAAAATAGGGAAAAAATCGGAGCCTCTTTTTTTTGTTGGTTTTTTTTTTTTTTTTTTTGCCTAACGCACTTCCGTACGAGTGCAGTACCTCAAATCTTCATAGCATGAAAATATGCCCAGTGGCACTTGTATCCTTTGTGGGTTAATTGTACCCGGAGCCCTTAATATTTTTATTATTATACTATTTTGGACTCTAATCTTAAAACCTTATATAAAATGTATTTAATCTCATTTAGGTGTTTTGTTTCAAACCTTCTGTTAACTTAAGGCATTAAGTTTAAAAGAAAAAAGAAATGAAAACCTAGTTTTCATCCGTGAATATTTTTATCCTTCTCCACAAATCCGTCACACCTATGTCCTTCTCCAACCACCGTCCTCTGCCTTCGGTTCCTCTTCTTCATCGTTTTTCCCACCCACTGCCCACCAATCATCATTACTCCACTGTCATCAGCAGTAGCAACCCCTGTTCGTGTCGCGTCTAATCCTCTCTTCATGTGCATGTCACTCTCAAGTCGTGCTCCCACCAACCGCAAGCGGTAGCAGCCCCTACCAGAGCCCACCCGATGCTGCTAGTTAGGATGGTGTGGCTAGCCAAGGGACCAATAACCTCACCAATGCCATTCCCACGGTCAACAGTCACCGTCTCCAGCGCGGTGGCCTTTTAATAATCATGACAAATTGCAATTTAACCACAATCTTCATTAGTGAGGCAAAACGCCACCAAATGGCAACGAAAAAAAAAAAAAGAGATTTTGCTCCCCCAAGGTTGATAAACACAAAGAAACCAATTGTTTTCATTAATTTTGCACACACAACATTTAATTTCAAATATCAATGTTAGGGTTTATGAATAATTTCATAAACAAAAATCTGATTCAAACAAAAATTTAACCAATCCAAGCAAAATCAAGCTCTCAAACCACTGGGCTATTGTTCTACGGTTTTAACACCAGAAAACTAAGTCATCAACTCGATGACTTTTCATGAATGGTGGTGGCCGGTGAAGGGAGTGAGTATGGCAGGTTATGAAGATAGTGATTTAATTGTTAAATGATAAAGTTTCATAGTTTCTAAGACAATGATAAAACGTTCAAGAGTTGAAACTAAGTTTTCAACTTTTTTTCTATCCAACTTAATGCCTCAAATTAACTAAATGTCCAAAACCAGATACTTAAATGAGATTAGAAATGTTCTATGCAAAGTTTTAAGATTAGGGACTTTCTATATAAGGTTTTGAGGTTATGGTTCAAAATAGTATAATACAATATTAGGGACCATAGATGCAATTAACCATATGATTTACAAAGTCACAACTAATGTACATTACTGGAATTGGTTTGGGTCAAATTGGCTATTGATGATTTTTTTAGCCTAATAATAAACAACCCATGTTTTTAAAAGACCCCAAATTGCTCATTCTTCATTAAATATGTGGAATATTTAGTTAGAAAACAAAATATTCCATTTGAATAGTCTCCAATGAGTTCCTCCTCCTACCAAAAGAGACAAATTATAATTCTTCCAATAAGGTCACTATCATTTGGGTGGTTCACACTAACTCAAACATGGCCAAAGCTCACTGGTCTCCTCCACCAGGCCCCTTGCAGTTGCCTTCTATATAATCTTGAATGTCTTACTCAATAAAGTTGCTGGTGATTATTTTAAATTGAAAGTATTTATTGCGTCAAATTTACAAAGATAATGGGGGCTTTTGTCATTTTTCAATTGGATTTTTCGAGTTCGTGAATTGAGTCACTTTGGTAATGTCAGTAATTTATTCAGGCAGGAAAAAAAAACACTAATGGTCAATCAAGGCCAACACAAAAAACGTTAAATGGTTTTTTTTTTCAAACAAAATGAAACAAAAAAAAACTAAATTTTGTACTTCTTAACAAAACCAAAATTATACAAACTAATCAAACGCCAAATTTCTCAAAGATAAATTTGCAAACCAAGTAAACAAGAGCATTAGTAATAGTACTTGTGAAACGTCTACTGAAAAGTGTGTAATTTCTCTCATACCAAATCATAGACAATAATAGCAAATATAAACCCCCTAAGCTTACCTTCAAAGGATTTACCTCTAGCTACTTTAAGCATTTGGTCACTGATGTGAAGCATTTAGTGGATGAGTTCATAGAGCGGGTTGAGTGGGCGAAACTGTAAAAGAAATCCTGAAAATAGGCCTTATGTGAACCCCAATTTTTAGAAGTCATAACTTTTACTATGGTTGTTGGAATGACTATTATAATATGTCGTTTCAAATGAAATTTTGTGTTCTATGGATATCATTAGAGCTTTGCTCTCTATGACCACATTTTTTTGTCAAAAGTATATCATTTTAAGGTGTATCTGAGCATTTAAAATTTCTGTTGATTTTGTTTCCTAGTTGTTTTCGGCTTCCTTAATTGTTTTGGTTTAGGGTTTCTTTATAAACCTATAAATAAGTCTTTTTTTGTTATTATGAGACAGTTTATCAATAATATTGAAGTATCTCAGAGCTTTTGGCTTTCTCTACGAGTAGATTCTCATTTTTTTTTATTGATTGAACATATTGCTTGGTTAATTTTTGTTTCTCACTGCATCACTTACACACTTTATCCCAACAGTTAAGAGAATTTTTTACTTAACACATAACAGGCTTTCCTCAAATTTTGAGTAGAAATAGTGCATATAATTAAAGAACAAATGCTTCCAACTTCCTTTATAGTCCATCAACATCCGCAAAACCAGAAAAAATACGTAAGCATTTAGGAGCATGGTTGTAAGAACCAGGCAGTTGAATTGGTTCAACCACGAATGTTGGCCTCGTTAGTACTGATATCAACTTAATTGAAAAGTGGTCAAGAACCGATCAAAACTATTTAAAATGACCAAATCATCGAACCATTAACAAAAAAAAAAAAAGACCAAAACCGTTCAAAATGGCAAACTGTTTGCTTGTGTTGCCTTGCTGAAGTTCTTGCTTTAATTGACTTTAGGTCTTTTACTTGGTTTACATGTTTAGTTTAGGACCTTTGGTTCATTCAACTTCTTGTTGTTTGGTTGACTTAGTATGACTTTTAAGTTACAATAGATGGTAAAAGAAAATATTCGAGGACATTGGCAACATGGCAAAAGTTTTTGTTTTTGAGAAAGGAGTTTGGGTTGGTGGTCCAACCGCTAAATAGGTTGGACCCGTGACCCAGTGGCTTGGCTGGTTCTCCGTATGGGTTGGGTATGATAGCGTTATTTAGGAGCACACAAAAGGACTACAAATCAATTAAATTTCATCTACTTTGATTCATATGAGATGATGATGATAAATACTATAGTAAAGAATGTGAAGATACTAGCTACAAGTGCTATAAAAAAAAGTACTCTTTTCATCCCATTTTTGATGAAACATTTGGTTTTAGCATGAAGATTAAGACAAAAAAAACCTATGACCTAATTTATGGGGCAAATTATCCACTCATGTTTGCGCTATGAAGCAGATCACCCACCATTTTTCTTTTTAAAGTAAAATCCATCATCCAAGTTTAATTTTTAAGAACATTGGCTACTAATGTTTACAACCATGACAAATTAATTAGTAAGAAAACTAATGGCCGGAATATTTTGTTATAGTACGAAATATGGTGCTAATGTGACTGATTGAAATGACAAGTTACATAATTTATCTCTAAACCATATGCTCCTATACACACCAATCCCTAAACTAAATGCTATTATACACAACAATCCCTAAACTAAAAAACTAAGTACAATTTGGCCAAGGCATGAGCCTCCTCCAGGTATTCCTTTGCATCTTGTATGCTGTCTGCTCAAAGCCCATCGAA
The DNA here is from genome assembly GCA_005392925.1 of Aquilaria sinensis. Taxonomy (NCBI): domain Eukaryota; kingdom Viridiplantae; phylum Streptophyta; class Magnoliopsida; order Malvales; family Thymelaeaceae; genus Aquilaria; species Aquilaria sinensis. The sequence goes on along the minus strand of SMDT01003109.1, from coordinate 218,505 downwards.
TCCAAAAAGTCCACCTCAAAACCAATCTCCAAATCCACAGCATCTGAGATCGTTTCATCGCTTCTTTGGTTAATTTGGTGACAATTGGATTTTCCCTCAGATGTCAGATTCGCATCGTTCTCCGATGACTGGTTCGCTCAGCTCAGGAGCTCTTGCCTTTCCTTGGCCTTCTTTGTCTCCGAAAGTGACTCATTCCCCTGGATCCCACGAATCGCTGTGACCAAGTCACCGGAAGCACAATGATTTGGTGGAGAATCAGTGAGAGCACAGTCGAGGCACTCCCATTGGATCGAATCGGTGAAGAATACCTGAAGGCGGGAGGAAGCCAGGAGGCAAGAGGCGTGCCATGATGTGACGAGGCCCGTCCTCACTTCCCAATCTCTGTCCACACTCAACCTTCTCCTTCGGGCCGACTCGTTCCAGTGATACATGAGTGTGTTAGGCTTTCGCCATGGAAATCGATGAACTGCCGTAAGTACTCCGTTTCCGGCTCCAATTTGACAAACCTCTCACCTCTCAAGTTTGTTTTCCTGATCTCTTCTGCAATTTGCTTCTTGCCTTTGGTTTTGCTCGTACAGTTGAGCAATCCACTGCTGGATTAGAATTGCTAAGTGGAATTCAGAGAAGGGTTTACTGGCCATGGTTATTGAGGCCTCCATGCTTCTGTTGCATCGTTTGAATTGGCAGAAATTGTAGACCATTTCACAAGGTACTGTTCCACAAGGTACTTTTCCCCCTCCTTGATGAAGTGAACTAATTTTCTACAAACCATACAGAGTCTGCCGTTTCAGGTGAGACGGTGTAATGGCACCTGAGGGGAGGAGGGAGAGAGAGAAGGAAGAGAATGGTGGAAGAGAGAACAAAAAAAGTCTAAGGTGAATTTATAGTGTTGGAAAAAAGTTTGAAGGCTTAGTTAGGACAAATTAGCCATGTGATTCTCTGTCTAAGCTTGTCATATTGACAATATATGCCACATCTTCATCCAACATGGACAAAGTAATGGTTGCTAGCCAATTCGCTAAAAATATAACATTGATGACAAATTTAACTGTAAAAAAATAATGGTAACCAATCTGCTTATTTTGTAAATATGGGTGAGAGATTTGTTCTTCTTCTCTTTGTTTTAACATAAGTCAACTTAATTCAAAATGACCTATTATTATTATTATTATTATTATTATATTTTTATCGTTAGCCAATTTTAATTAAAAAAACCAATATTATTGGGCATAATAATTCATTGAAAATAAAATTTTTATAATATTGCTATTTTTATAAATTTTTTATTTTTTTATACCTAATGAATAAAAATTTTACTTTCAATGAATTATTACATCTATATAATATTAGCTTTTCAATAAAATTGATTTGGAACTAAAAGATATAAGAATAAAAATAAGCTATTTTAAATTAAGTTGACTTAATTGATCATATATTGTTTTCACTTTTACCCTCTACATTTTACATGTAATCAAGAAAAATGAAAAAAAATAAATATTAAAATGATATTTCAAAGAATTATATAGTAAAATAATTTACTAAATATAAAAATACTGTAGAATTTTTTAGATGAGGGAATAATAATTTAAGCGCGTGGAAGACATAATAAAATATTACTAATTATTTTGCCGCTATTAACGTATGCTTTGATTATTGTATCCTGGGAACATACAAATGTTGCTATGTCATGTCTCAAACAAAATACGAAATCCAATATGTTCGCAGGGAAAATTGCTCTCTTGCACTGTCATTTGGGTTATCCTTTGAGGCGTTTGGTATATCGATTTAAAATTACATTTTTCAAGAATAAATATTTATATCTGTTTTTTATTCATCAAGTTTTTTTTAATAATTAGAATCAAGATAATTAGGAACAAGCTAAGTTGAATATTAAGATAGAAATAATGTAACTAAATGATGTGCTGAAGCAACACGCTAGTAAGATACGACCACTAAAGCACAGTGATCCAAAGACGCCATATCCACCAAAGTGGATTTAGCTAGGCTTGTTAAGATAGGCTGAATCACCATCTTACCTCAAAGAATTGCAAGAGCATGAGCACAATCCATGAGAACTGGGATGTTACAAATACCTAATTGATAAGCTGCTGAAATTGCCTCCCATATGGCAAATAACTCTGCTTGAAGTGCTAATTCACAATCTAACCAAAGCAGAGTGTCCTGAAACCTGGGAGAGGCATTTGTACCCATCCATAGCCAAACTATAGCTCCTAAACCAGAGTTCCTACTCCAGGCACAATCTATCATAAAGATCTGGGCAGCCCCAACTTGGGTGCTATGTTTATTAGCACCCCAAGTTTGGCATAAAAGGTTGGGAGGATCAGCAAAACTAGCAACAGAAAGGCATTTAAATTCTTGAGCAATATGGAGTAGTTGGATTAGTGTCTCTCTTCTATAGCAAAAAGAAGGCACATTAAAGGCAAAGTTTTGGAAAATGAACTCATTCCTACCTAGCCAGATAGTCCACATAGTAGATATCAGAAAATAAAGCCAGTCAAACTACCATTTCCTTTGATAATGAATTAAGTAGAGAAGCCAAGCTTAAAATGTAGGGAAATTGTAGGATATGGGATTGGTGCAAAAATTTCCTCAAATGTCACTAGATCCATGACAATTGACAACCCCCAAAGAGGTGGAGCAAGGTTTCTTGTTGAGACTGACATTAAGAGCAAATAGGACTAACCTCCATGAGCTGCTAAAGTTGCTGCCGTAAGAAAGCATTTCCATAAGAAAAATTTAAATTTATGGAGATATTCAGGCCCCAAATACATTTCAAAATTGAGAAGAAGCCTGGGTTTCGAAAAAGTCCATGACTACTTGAATCAACAATATGAGTAGTACTCGACTGAGAGGGTAGATGAGAAGCATAGCCTTTCTTGGGCGAGTATTGACCTAGTGAATCACCTCCATTGTAGAATATCTACTCCTTACGATGGATCAGGAGACCTTAGCTGAGTAATTAATCCAAAAATCTGATCAAGAAAAATGGAACTTCTAAGAACAATATTCCAATTTTGGCCATTGCTAGCTACAAGGTATGCATTCATCAAGTTACTATATCGTTCATCTTGTCTATTATCATATAAAATCTTTTTGGTAAATGAAAATAAATTAAAATTTTCTTACTTTCCACAATAAAAAAAGGACCATAAAAATATATTCTTTTAAGAAAATTAATAAGAAGTCTTTATTAACCTACTAAATAGTTGTCCTTGAATTAGTATATAAGTTTTGAAAAATAAAAATATATATCCAATTAGTATATAAGTTTTAAATTAGCAGCATCCATGAACGTCACTGCTGGAGATTGCCTAAGTTACATAAAATATTTTAAAAGCGAGAGCAAGAGTAAAAATAGAAAACGTTACTTTTTAAAATTTAAATAAGTAAAATATTATAAAAATGATGACAAGAGACGCACATGAAAATGAGAGCTAGAAAAATTATGTAACTTAGGAAATTGCGACATGCCCGGAATGGAAGGCGCCGGTGATCTAGCGCGCCGAGACTGCAACTTGATAGTTTGTCACTGTGCCGATTGCGTTTTCGGCAGATATAATCATGGCTGGTGGAGGAAAAGGGGAACATGATGGGAACAAAAAAAATTAAGTAAATGTCTTGAAATTTGTTAGAATTTACAGACAAACTTTGACGAGCTCGTTGAAGATATAGAGGTAGAAAATGGCATCCAATTCACTTGGAATTGATGGTAACTATTCAAGGGATCTCCCAAGAAAAGTTCTTGTCTTTCTCAGCGCATATATATATGTGTGTGTGTGTGAATGTAAAAATTGTTGGAGAAAAAAATGATTCCTTTATTTAAGTTTTTTTAACCTCATTTTTTATATATGATAACCTATTTTTATTCGACTTTCTTATACGATATGATGATTTAAAAATTCCAGAAATGCTATATGCAAATTTAATATAAGAGAAAATTCTGTAATTGTACCTAACAAACATAACTAATGTCATATAATATTTAATTGAATCGAAAAAAGAATATCTAATTTAATTAGGCTCTATTGGTTTCACATTATAAAAATTGCTTTATCCATTTCCATTTTTTTGGTTTATAACCAATTCTATTTGAAATCGTCTACTTTATCTACCCAATAATCGCTTGAATAATGTTTTTTAAATAGTTAATAATTTTATAAATTTCTACATACACTAAAGAAGGGAAGCAGAAAAAAGGAACATTTTTAAAAGACTCTGGACCTTAATAGAGCATTTTGGTGGACAAAGGTGAAAATAAAATAAAGGATAACGGGTAAGAAGCATTGGCACAATATATGTACACAATAGGTGCATTCGGCAGAGTTTCCTGGAAGATTGAATGTAACAATTATTGGAGAAAAAAGGATTATCCTACCCCTTTATGCTTATGAAAAACAGCAGGGGAAAATATACTTCCAATCCTAAAACATTTTGCATTTTGCATAGTTAGTTCTAAAAGTCTTTGAATTACCAAATAAGTCCTAAAACATTTAAATCATTAACTTTGTTAGTTCTAAACATTGTGAAATTGCATTTAGCTGACGGAAATGCTAATATGACACTCAATGACTAACTTGACAGATCCCAAACCTTGTTTACTTGCTTGAAATTTTATCAAAATTTAAGGGTCAATTTATCATTTTTTTTAAATGAGAACTAAATGTAAGTTTAAAAAAAAACAATTTGAATAACGATTTTACCTTTAGTATGAGGAAATATAATGATATGATACTCACTGACAGTTGAGCTCATTAAAAAAATGTTATATAAGGCTACTTGTTTTTATCTTTGATAAACAAGCTCATAAATTTTCATTTGTGAGATAATGATTATAATTATACATATATATCTTAAAAAATTAAGAAAAAAATATTATTGATAGTAACTGAAATTATTTTTCAACAAAATAAAAAAAACATTATTTCAAAAGAAGATAACCCCTATACATTTGTTCACAAATAGCTTTTCTTACTATCATCTTCATTTCATGAGTTCTTTTCTAGCATTTAGCCTTCTACCTTATACTATTATCACCCTTACCTACCGACGATCCTCATATACTTCTGTTGATCTTTCGTCGTTTCATATTGCCACTCAATATTTTTATGGAAGAATACAATGATCTCCTCCGTCCGAGCTTTGATCGGACTTTTGCTTTTACTAATCCACTATCAATGGAGTGGAGCATGTTGGATCAGTTTTTTATATTTTACAAAAAAATATTTTTATTTAATTTTTACGAGTGCATATGATCATTCTCTCTCACTAGTGAAAATTCACATGCTTATTTATCAAAAATAAAAACAAGTATAAGCTAGTATAGCATTTTTCAGAAAGTTTAGGTGTCAGCGATTGCTACGTTATCATGTTTGGGAGCTTCTAAAATACGGGGGTTGTACCAATACCCCCTTTTCCTGACTCATCCCCCAACTTTTGGTCTTTGATCAATTAAGGACCCAAGTTTAGAAATATCACAAGAGTATACAAATTAAGAAAATGAAACTGTAACCTGTTGTTCAGGTTACAGGTTATACGGTATGTAATTAAGGCTAAACGGTATAATAATTAGGTTAGGTGGTAATTGATTTAGGTTAAATGGTATTAGATTCAGGTTCATGTGATATAAAATGTAGATGGTATGAAAATTAGGTTAATATGGTATGATATTCAGGTTTATGTGGCATATGGTTTATTTGGTATATGATTCAGGTTAAATGGCACGCAATTCGGGTTAAGTGGTATGAGATTCAGGTTAAATGGTATGAGATTGAGGTTATGGTATAGGATTGAGGTTAAATGGTATGATATTCAGGTGTACTGGTATGAGATTCAGGTTAAATGGTATGAGGTTAAGGTTAAGTGGTATGAGATTCGGGTTCATGTGGTATGAGATTTAGGTTGATATGGTATGGGATTCAGGGTATTTTGGTATGATAATTAGGTTACTGTGGTATAGAATTCAGGTTAAGTGGTATACGATTCAGGTTAACTGGTATGAGATTCAGGTTAAATGGTATCAAATTCAGGTTAACTGGTATGAACTGATGAGATTAAGGTTAGTGTGGTATGATAATTAGGTTTTTGCGGTATAGGATTCAGGTTAAGTGGTATGCGATTCGGGTTAACTGGTATGAGATTCAGGTCAAATGGTATGAGATTGAGGTTATGGTATAGGATTGAGGTTAAATGGTATGATATTCAGGTGTACTGGTATGAGATTCAGGTTAAATGGTATGAGGTTAAGGTTAAGTGGTATGAGATTCGGGTTCATGTGGTATGAGATTTAGGTTGATATGGTATGGGAATCAGGGTATTTTGGTATGATAATTAGGTTACTGTGGTATAGAATTCAGGTTAAGTGGTATGCGATTCAGGTTAACTGGTATGAGATTCAGGTTAAATGGTATCAAATTCAGGTTAACTGGTATGAGATTAAGGTTAGTGTGGTATGATAATTAGGTTTTTGCGGTATAGGATTGAGGTTAAGTGGTATGCGATTCGGGTTAACTGGTATGAGATTCAGGTCAAATGGTATGAGATTGAGGTTATGGTATAGGATTGAGGTTAAATGGTATGATATTCAGGTGTACTGGTATGAGATTCAGGTTCAACGGTATGAGGTTAAGGTTAAGTGGTATGAGATTCGGGTTCATGTGGTATGAGATTTAGGTTGATATGGTATGGGAATCAGGGTATTTTGGTATGATAATTAGGTTACTGTGGTATAGAATTCAGGTTAAGTGGTATGCGATTCAGGTTAACTGGTATGAGATTCAGGTTAAATGGTTATGAGATCGCTGGTGGCGTTGTGAAGAAAAGTATAAATTCAGGTTAAATGGTAAATGTTAAATATTAAATTCAGGATTAAGGTTATTGTGGTATGAGGTTGATGAGGTTATGGTATAGGATTTAGGTTAAGTGGTATGAGATTCAGGTTAAGTGGTATGCGATTCGGGTTAACTGGTATGAGATTCAGGTTAAATGGTATCAAATTCAGGTTAACTGGTATGTGATTAAGGTTATTGTGGTATGATAATTAGGTTTTTGCGGTATAGGATTCAGGTTAAGTGGTATGAGATTCAGGTCAAATGGTATGAGATTGAGGTTATGGTATAGGATTGAGGTTAAATGGTATGCTATTCAGGTGTAATGGTATGAGATTCAGGTTAAATGGTATGAGGTTAAGGTTAAGTGGTATGAGATTCGGGTTCATGTGGTATGAGATTTAGGTTGATATGGTATGGGAATCAGGGTATTTTGGTATGATAATTAGGTTACTGTAGTATAGAATTCAGGTTAAGTGGTATGAGATTCAGGTTATGGTATAGGATTGAGGTTAAATGGTATGCGATTTAGGTTAAGTGGTATGAGATTCAGGTTATGGTATAGGATTGAGGTTCATATGGTATGAGATTAAGGTTATTGTGGTATGATAATGAGGTTATTGTGGTATCGGATTCAGGTTAAGTGGTATGCGATTCAGGTTAATTGGTTTAGGGTTTAGGATTTTGATTTGGATTAGAGTTAGAGATTATGACTAGGTTAAAGTTTAGGGAATAAAGTTATGGTTAGGGTTAATAATTAAGGATTAAGGTTAGGGTTGAGGATTAAGGTTTGGGATTTAGGGTTATTGATTATGAATTCATGTTAGGGGTTTTTGCTTAAAATATGTACTTATTTTTTTTCCAAAATGAAATACGTAATTATTCATCATTATTTGTTAATCGCTTGTAAAAAAATAAGAATATATAATTCATGCAATTTTTTCTTATTATTATTTTGTACAGTAATCATAATAATAATAAAAATAATATAATAATAAGGAGACATATGTATCCAGTAAAAAGTATAATTAATTAATAGAATTATATTTCACGATATTCAATTTACTAAATGTAATCATTACATATATAATGTTAGGATTTAGGATTAAGGATTAGGATTTAGGGTTAGGGACTAGGGATTAAGGTTAGGGTTTAGGATTAAGGGGTTAGAATTAGAAATACGTTTAGGGTTAGGGATTTAATGTTAGGGTTTATGATTAGGGATTAGGATTAGGGATTAGGGTTTAGGGTTAGGGATTAAGGTTAGGTTATAGGATTATGGTTAGGGTTAAGTATTAGGGTTTAAGGTTAGGGTTGATGATTAAGAGGTTAGGATTATGATTACATTTAGGGTTAAGGATTTAATGTTAGGTTCTAGGATTAAGGATTAGGGTTTAGGGTTAAGGATTAGGGTTAGGTTAAGGTTTAGGGAATAGGGCTATGACTAGGGTTAAGGATTAGGGTGTAGGGTTAAGGTTTAGGAATAAGAGGTTAAGATTAGGATTATGTTTAGAGTTAGGGAATTAACCTTAGGGTTTAGGATTTGGCATTAGGATTAGGGATTAGGGTTTAAGGTTTAGGATGAAGGTTAAGTTAAGATTTAGGCAACAGGGTTATAGTTAGGATTAAGGTTTAGTTAGGGTTATTGATTAGGAATTAGAATTAGGGATTAGAGTTTATTTTTCATTCTATTTTTCAGTTTTTGTTACTACTTTATGGCTTAAGTTAAAAAAAATAATTCTATTTAATTCTATTCCTTTGGCATCCATAATAGTCTCCGTAATTGTCCATCGGTACTAGTTAATTGTTTGTCAAAAAAATTGGAATATATAATTCAGGCAATTTATTCTTATTATTATTTTTTACAGTAATAATAATAATAATAATAATAATAATAATAAGTAGAAATATGTATTCAGTAAAAAGGATAACTGATTAATGCAATTATATTTAATAATATTCAATTTAATAAATTTAATCATCACATATATAATTAAATATATTGAAACCAATAAATCATTTCTTTTTAGGCCTAAAAAGTATAATTATCAACTAATGATATGAATAATGTATATAATTATATAAAATAAATATTACTCCATATATCTAGATTCTTTGCACCATTTGTAAAATATAAATTAAAAAAGATGAAAAAAAATTATGTGTTATTTTCATTTTTTTTTCTTATTCTTTTGCCCAAAAATTTAAAAAAAATGAAAATAAAACTTGAAATAATTTTTATGATGTTATTAAATTTCAATGAATTTAGATTTTTTAATTTTTAAAAAATAAAAATTCATAAAAAAAATTTAACAGTATCATATAAATATTACAATCAATGGATTATTTCAAATAAAATTTTATTCAAATTTATTTCTAAAAAATTGCCAAATCAATATCTACAAAATCCAAAACAAATCATCAAATACAATTATATCATAAAATAAAAGGTGGCAAAAAATTTTCTTCATAGAACAACCATATGTGTAGCTAAATACAAGTAGAAAACATAAATCTATGCTAACAAAATTGAAAAACTAGGACGAAGCTTAGAGCTTAAGGTTTAGGGTTTATAATTAAGATTTAGGGTTAAAAGTTTTGGGTTCTGGGGTTTAAGGTTAGGTTTATAGTTTAGGGTTTAGGATTTAGTTTTAATGTTAAAGCTTAGAGTTAGGTTTAGGGTTATAGATTAAAGTATGTTTTTTAGGGTTAAGGTTAAGTCTAAGATTTATGGTTAGGGTTTAAGTTTATAGTTTAGAGTCACACTTTTAAGTTTTAGGATTATGTCAGAGTTACTTTTAGGTTTTAGGATTATGTCAGAGTTAGGTTAGGGTTAAATTTTTATTTAGTATTTTTTTTACATTACATGAAGGGCTTAGGGTTTAGAGTTGTGGATTAGAGTTTGAATTATGTTATCTATTTATTTTATATTTTTTTTCTTTTAATGTGGCCATTATATTTGAACTGCTAGTGTAATGTCTACACCATCTTAAGAAGATTCACATTTAGTAAGTCTATGTTAGGAACATCCATATTTAGCAAATATATAGTAAGAACATTCATATTTAGTAAGTCTATATTAGGAACATCCACATTTAGTAAATCTACGTTTAGGTTCTTCCAAACAAGTAACTTCCATATTCATTAATTAAGTTAAATGATCTAGTCATTTCAGCTTATGCACTAATAACCCGATTAAACATGAATGCTAAAAACCTAAACCTAAAATCTACTTAACCCAAAACCAACATGAACCCAAAATTCTGAATCTGAAATCTACTTAACTCAAAATTAATTTTCCTAGGCTAATTGGAAATCTTATATAATATATGAGACTAATCAGTTTTGAACAAAATAAACCTGCCTTTGTACTTTACCAAGTCCTACAAGAGCAATTTAATTTAAGATTTATTAAGTATTTGAGCACCTTAATTACAAATGTTGCAAACATATAAACCTTTTGAACTAAAACAAACTAACCTAGAAATGGGGTTATGGTTACTAATCCACATGTCCATATTTCTTTTAAAATAACTATAAATATTTTAAAAAATTTATTAAAAAATTAAGCATTTACTTTTCTTCCAAAAATAGAATATACTAATACGTTGTGATAATTGTTTCCTTTCGTGATGATCGTTGCTAATAAAACATGACTTAAATTACATAACTAGATTAAATCTATAATTCAAAATTTCATGTTAGTATTTGATTCATTTCATGACTTAAATTAAAATAAAATAAAATTAGCAGGAAAATGAATAACTAAATAATGTTGTCAGTGATTGAACCATAAAACAAAGAGGAGATAGGGACTAAAATGAACAAACACGTAAAAAATCAGGACTACACAGCAGTTTGACAAATGAGTCAAACGGAATCGTCGAGGGTCGCGATTGGGTTTGTCCGGATTCTCACAATGATGGCGACGGATGAGCGTGCAGCTGCCTAGGGTGTGTTCGACGGTGGACGGTGAGTTTAAGGATCACAGGTGACGTGCAAACAGTGAGTTTTGGGGAAGTCACCGATTGAACCACGGGCAGCAACGGAAAGCAGCAATACTAGGATTCGCGAACAACGATGGCGAACTGGGACTTGCAAACGACGATAGCCACCTTGGATTCGCAACCAACGACAGACACGAAGTCATAATCGGTGGCGGCCTCCGATTCGCTATCGACGGTGGCTTGGGATTCGTGATTGACGGCAGCTTGAGATTCACGAACGGCTCTATCGGCATGGTTTGGCTGGTGGCTCATTGAATGGCAGCGCAATCAAAGGCCTGTGTCAAGAAGGATATGACGGCAGCGATATACCGATGAGCAGACGGCGGTGGTCTGCCGGCAGAAAGTGAATTTGGAAGAAGTCACCGGTTAAAGGCTTTAACCGGTTGCCTCTGCTTGATTTTTACTAGTTTGGGCCTGGATGATAAAATATAAAATCTAAATCTCTACTTCGTAAAAAGAAGAAAATGTAGGAGTTGATGGGTCATTAAATAAAATCTGTCTTTTTCAATCGGACGGTGGAGATTGGGGGTGTATCAATACACCCCCTGTATTTTAGAACGATCCATCATGTTTGGGGCAGACTTAAAGTTAAAATCTTCACACCACACTTTTATAGATTGGCATAATGACCTACTCTATTAAAGTTTTTCCAGACCCACTTTGTTGGATCAAATTTTTTTATTTTGTTGATCAACCAATAATGATGTGGAGTGTGTTGGATAAGCTATTAATATTTTAAATAATTGAGCCACCAGCTCCATAAAGCTTCATTTCAAAATCTGAAAAAATGATAATATAAGTCCTTTGACTTTTAAGCCAATTTCATCCTTAACGTTTTTGAAAACTTTCAATTTAATCCTTAAATTTTTTTGAAAAAATTACAAAATGGTCCTAAACATTGATAAAATTTTCAACTAAATAACTAAAGGTTTCAAGTGTCAATCTAGCCACTAAAATAAACAGCAACAAGTGCCACATTAGCATTTATGTCAGCCAAATTGGATTTCACAAGTTTGAGGACTAATCATTTTAACAATTTAAACATTTTACAACTTGTTTAGTAAGTTAAGTAGTTTTAGGACTTATTTGGCAAAATATGAAAAGTTTTAATATTAAAAAGTACTTTCCCAAAAAAAAGTATTATTCCTTATTCTTATTATATGGAGTTTTCTATACCTCATTTTTTAGGTAAATTGCACCCACTACCCCTACCTTTAATTATTGTTCATATTCTAATCCTAACATTCATTTTGCTCGTCGCATGTCCCTAACCCAATTAAAATGTTTCATTTTGACCTTTACATGGATAGAACTCATTTAAATTAACGGGAAATGCCATGTTAATGCCTAGGTGGCATTGGATTGTTCATGTTGGCCAAGTAAACACACAAGTCATTACTTTTAGACAAAAAAAAATGGAAAAAGAAAGAGAACATAGAAGAAAAAAAAGGTTCATCAATCAGTCTTCGTTCAAAGTAAAGCAGGGGCACTGGAAAGAATAGAATAAGAGACAGATAGGGTTTAAGAAGAAGAAAAGATCTGACATAGCACGGAGAAGAGAAGATTTGGAATCACGAAGCCAAGAAAAGGAGAAAACACAGAGAATCAAAAAATGAAAAGAGATTCATGAAAACATGGTAAAAGGGAAAATGAAGAGAAATGAGAATAAATCCTACCCCGCAATATAATAAGTGTATTTGCTTTTATGATTGAGTGATGAGGAATATTTTAAAATTGAATATGGGTGGATAGGGGCATTCGGGGAAGTAAAAGACATGGTGGGGTAAGTAGGTGGTATGTGTGTGTTTGTGTGTGTCATATGTATGTGTGGCATATCTGTTTCTTCTGTGTGTTGTGTAGGGGAAAGGGGGACCATGGGGGAATATAAAAATATATGAGAGTAGGTGGAATTGGGGAATATAAAATATTGGTGATTAATGTAAAGAGTGTTTTTCATTTGTAGGACCTTGTGATGGTTATTTCACAATGAAAATGTACCATGGGGTTTTTTTTTTGTACTTACCTTAGAAGGCTTACATTGATGGTTCTCTTAACTAGTGAGAGTATTGTCAATTTGATAGGTTTACTCTAATAGTGATAGACAAAATGGTGGAGGAGTTGGGTTACTCAGGTTATATTGACTACCTCTGATTGTATCCAGGGATGCCCCTTGATGTTGGTTTAATCCTTTTGAAAGATAAGAATGATGTGATGTAGATGATGAAGCTTTATTTGCATGAGAATCCTATTATTAAAATATACATTATGATGAAGAGTAAAGTAGAGATGATTAATAATAAGTTGGCCTTTCTAGGGAAAATTAAGGATGTTATTAGTCCTAAGAAGGTTGTGATAGAAAAAAATAGTTGAAGAGGGTTGTGAGAGTTGTCCACAATCAAGGAAGAAGTTTATTGCATCTACAAGCAAAGAAAAAGCTTAAAGTAGCCAAAGACAAACACTGACATAGGTTGTGGAGGAGAATGAAAAGCAAATGTTGGCAAGAAATGTTGAGGAAGGTCAAGTAAATGCTGAACTGAATGTGGTAGCTGAGAATGTTGAGGTCAAAGATAAGTATCAGGTGGGATCTAAAAACGCTGAAGTGAATGATGAGGTTGAAAATGAGCAAACAGTGAGATCAGATACTGTCGCAGTTGGCAGTAACAATGAGGCTATAATTGGAGTGGATGGCTGTTTTCTTAAAGGTCATTATAGAGGTCAACTTCTTGTTGTTGTTGTTTGGATGCAAATGATTGCATCTTCCCACTAGCCTATACAAAGGTGAAGGTTGAATCATATGATTCATGGCATTGGTTCCTTAGTCTGTTGGGTCAAAAATTGGGTATAGATCAACCAAATTCTAGATACCAGACCATCACTTCTAATAGACAAAAGGTAAATCCTTGGTACTTTTTTAAGATGCAACTTATATTACTCCCTAACCTTTATTATCTTATTTTTATCTAGGGATTGCTTCCAGCAGTGTAGGAGTTATTTCCTGAAGCTGAGCACAGGTTTTTTGTGTGTCATCTCTATAACAATTTCAAGAGTGTGCATCTTGGAAAAATGCTAAAATAATTTGTTTAATCAGTTGCAAGAAGTAGTTATGTGGCAGAGTTTAAGAGGTATATGGAGAGGATTAAGGTAATAATTGAGAGTACTTGGAAATGGTTGACTTCTGTTCATCCAGCACACTGGTTAAAAGCACATTTTCAGAGAGTATTGTAAGTATGATAGCTCCTAAATAATATCTGTGAGTGTTTTAACAGATTTATTTTAGACATCAGGGATAGACCAATTTTAACAAAGGTAGAGATCATTATAACCAAATTAATGGTGAGGATTGCAAATAGAAGGAAGGCACTAAAGAGTTAACTAGGGTTCTATATCCAAAGATAGTCAAAAAGTTAAATAAGTTAATGGAACATGCTGGTTGGTGTATCCTCGTGGCTTCTGGAGGATCATAATACCAAGTCAACACACCTAATGGGCAGTTTATGGTTGACCTGGCAAATCATAGTTACAGCTATAGAAAGTGACAGTTTAGTGAGATTCCATGCCCACATGTTTGCTCTGCCATTGAAGACAATAAAGCGAGAATAGAGGACTATGTTCACTTCTGTTATATGACAGAGACATGTCCAAAGACTGATGCACGTGAAATAAATCCTATAACTAGTATAGAGTAGTGGCAAGATGAACACCATAACCCTATTTGACCCCCTTAATGGGGAAGATTAATAAAGTTAAGGAGTAGAAGAAAAAGAATAGGGAAATAGGTGAAAGTGAAAATGCAACTAAAATGAAGGGATTAGGTATAAAAATGCATTGTAGTGTTTGCATAGATGGGGGTCATACAAAAAGGACATGCAAAAAATGAGAGGGAACATAAGTGACAGGAACTAAATGTGAAAGAAGGAAGAAACTCCACGTACAATCTCACTATATTTACTGTTTTGCTTTGAAAAAGATCAACTGCCATAACATCAACTTTGTTTGCATTATAAGTTCAGAGCAACACAAGTAGCCAATCACAAGAAACAAGAAACAATTAGGTTAGTCAGGAACAAAATGAGGCTAAAGTACAATCTTAACCAACTAGTTAGTCAACTGGTTCTAAGTTCCTTTGGCTAATAACAATGTGGGGCCTTTAATGAGACCAAGAAGAGGCCTACCAACAAAGGGAGCAGTAGGCAAAGGGAGAGGCTCATGCACTTAGAATGTGTGACATATTTAGGAATTGTATTTTGATTACAGAAATTGTTGTTTTTTAGTACAGTTGTAAGCATATGTTTTTTTAGTACAGATGATGGATGATGTTATTTTGGTTGTGGAATAATGCAGCAATGTTCAAGGAGGTTAAAGTTGATATTTTTTGGGTTGTGAGATGATGTAGTTGTTTAGAAGTTGGAGTCAGACACTTGCTGTACCTATATTCATTCCTAATTAAATGAAATTATGTCTTCCTTTTCACTTTGTTGTATCATCACAAATTTTGATTTTATGGCCACATTGCACAAGCATCCAGGAAATAATAAAAATGTGCTGAAGTCTAGGGTCAAAATTACATTTGTTATATAAAATTTGTGTTAAGTCTGAAACCACTTAATTAAAATAGGGTCTAAAAGGGAACACATTGAAAAGGTTGGGTGCAATTATAGCAACAATATACAAAGCTTAGGGTCCATAATGAAAAATGACACAAAAGCAAAAGGTTCATATTGAAACACATAAAACTAGTTCATTTACACCCACAACTTCGTTCACTCACCTTACACCACTATTCCTAGCCAACAGCATGCCATAAGATGTGATCTGACCCTACATACAACACCCCCACCTAAAAACACTTAAACCCACCACATCCCTAACATATACACATCAACCAAGTGCCCTAAAGCAAATGGATGTCCCCATTACAACCACCCCAACAAGCACCACCAACCACGTTTTCAATTGTCTCATTAAGGCCTTCTGCTCTTTAGTCTTTTGAACCTGCTTGAGTGATTCACCAACATCTCCCATCCTACTTGGCATAAGTGGATCATACCAATAAAAAAACCTAGAATTCTTGGGTCCTTTTCCAACAAAAAAAAAAAAGACAAGGGCCATGGTGTTAGAACATTTTTTTTTCCCATAAACGATACAGTAGATGAAGAAATTTTCTAAAATCTTTCTTACCCCATAATTACCGCATCTTAAAAACCTTCATCCTAGATTAGCTTCTATCTACGGTGTTAGCAAGGTTGCAGGAGTCCCACACAAACAGATCCTCAACATTGCTCCCTTTATTTATGCTCGATTAGGAATGACTCCAACAGTAAAAAAGTAAGTAAATCCTTAAATCTCAAGTTTTTTCCTTCTTCCCAATTTATAGCACTTTACACTATCATTTCTGTGGTGGATTGGGGGGGGGGCTGCAATTACAAGCTTTCACACATGAACAAAATGAAAAAACTCCTTTTGGAGGGAAAATTTCACGCCAAAACAACCATGTAGGAGTCATTCGTCTATTTACGGGCTAGCATGGATAATCCAGTGCCACCTAGGCATTAACGTGGTGTTTCTTATCAATTTAAATAAGTTCCATCCATACAAGGAGAAATGAAACATTTTAATCAGATTATGGACACATTACACACAATGAGCAAAGTGAATGTTAAAGTTAGAACATAAACAATAAATAAATATTAGGGGTAGCGTGTTCAATTTACTCCTTTTTTTTCACTATAACTATTCAAGGGTATGCATCTTCCATGAAAAACTCGTCTTTCCTAGAATTATACCTATATTCCCTTTGTTGAAATGAAGTAATAATTCTACACCTTAGTTTTTATTATGATTTTATAGATAGGATTCTTCTTATGTAATATGAGGATTTAAAATTTTCATAAATGCTACGCAAGTTTAAATATAGAAGAAAAAACAAGAATAGTACCCAAGAAGCGTTTTCTATATATTACAAATTATTCAACTAAGTAAAATCAGCATTACCTCACATGATATTTTGTGGTTGGGAAATTTGTGGGGGAATCAAGCAGCTTATGTTAGTTTACCACATATTATTCACCCAAATATAGTTACCAGTCATTTGAGTAAAAATTGGTAATTCTTAGGTACTTCAAAGAGTATATTCCTATAATATTTAATATAAGGGGACACTCAAAAAATAGTACTCCCATCCTATAGTCACATATTTTTTTTTGTAACATTTAAGATTTCAGGTCATCCTAAATCTTTACAACATTTTCACATTCAATAAATTAGTTTACCATATAACGCTTTGAACTATTTTTTCAAAATTTATTTTTCCATTTTTCTTGATTTACATGCAAAAAGTAAATGGTAAAAATGGAAACAACTCAAAAAAAAAATTTTTGTTTTAATCCCAATGCCAAATCTAAATGTTTCAAATAATTTAGAATGAATGTAGTGTTATACTATATAGGGATAATTATAATTACCCCTGAGTTATGTACTATTCACACTAATTCTCTCCAAGTTTTAGAAATCTACACTAACTCGATCCGGCAAACTTAACTCCATCTACTTGCCTATTATTAATGGAGTAGGAAAGGACCAAAGAAAAAAAAAGCCATTTAATATTGATGGAGAAATAAGGTAACTAGCACAAACCTTTTTATTGTAAATCAACCCCCAACTTTCATTTCATTGCAAATGGCTCCCAAATCTTTATAATTTATTGTATATTGGTCATTAGTCTTAGGCAAAGATTGAGTTAACACATAACCTGATTTACATGATAAAAACCTGAAAAATTGGTAATTATTAGGTACTTCAAATAGTATATTCCTATATTTAATATAAGGAGACACTAATAAAATAATACTCCCATCCCATAGTCACACATTTGTTTTTATTTTTTCATTTTTCTTGATTTACATGCAAAAAATGATAGTAAAAATGGAAACAACTTAAAATTTTTTTCTTCTTTCTTAATTCCAACACCAAATCTAAATGTTTCAAATAATTTGGGATGAATGTAGTATTGTACTATGTAGGGAAAATTATAATTACCCCCAGAGTTATGTACTATTCACACTAATTCCCTCCAAGTTTCAGAAATCTACATTAACTCTTGAAAACTTAACTCCATCTATTGCCCATTATTAATTGAGTAGAAAGGACAAAAAAAAGCCATTTAGTATTGATGGAGAGATAAGGTAACTAGCACCAAACCTTTTATTGTAAATCAACCCTCAACCTTCATTTCATCGAAAATGACTCCCAAATCTTTATAACTTGTTGTATGTTGGTCATTAGTCTTAGGCAAAGGTTGAGTTAACACATAACTTGATTTACATGATAAAAACCTAATAATTTAAATTGCTCATTAAATTTTAAAGATTATGACACAATTTAGATTTGTAAGAAGATAATTATCAAATAATTTAAATTAGAATTTAAAAGTTGATTTTAGATAGTTATGTGAGAGTTAACAAATTCAAATTGTTCTGTAACTATCTTCCAATAAATTTATATTGTGGCATAATCTATTGACAGTTAATGGACAATTTAAATTATTAGTTATTTCTATCTATAAATTGAGTTTCTATACCAACTCAGTCTTGTCTAAGGGTAGGGACCAATATACAACAAATTTTATAGGTTTAGAACTAATTTGCAATGAAATAAATTGAGGACCGAGTTGCAATAATAACTAAAATTTGGGGCTAATGATGTTTTTCACCTAGAGAAATAATGTGTGAGAGTGGTGAATTTATAAATTTAAAATGATCAAGAAGCTTAAAAAATAAACCTATTAAAAGATTAAAAAGGAAAAGATAAAAAAAAATAAAAGAAAGTAAAAGGAGGAGGAGAATAACATGAAGAAAGAATAATATAGTGAGATGAAGAGGAATGAAGACAAAAAAGAAGAAAAAGAAGCATTAAAATGGCAAGAAGCAGGAGGGAAAAAGAAGAAGATGATGATGACAAGAGGAGGAAAGAGAAGATGAAAAGAGAGGGAGGAAGAAGATGAAGAATTAAGTTATTGAGAGGGATGGAGAGAACTTTGTGAGAAGCAGGTAGGAGAAGGTGAGTGTAAGAAGTGAAGTTTTGATCACTACTAAAAATATCAGGTTTTCCAACAGGCAAATTACCAACTGGCTATACGTTAATAATTACAAACGCGTCAGACCATTAGTAAAAAAAATTAAAATTTACCAATGGCTAAACGTGTTGGTAATTCACCAACGGTTCAACAATTGGTAAATCAGATATTTTCCAACGGTCAAATTACCAATGCGTCAATGCGTTGGTAATCAGTGTGCTGTTGATTTCCAACGTGTCAGCACATTGATAATTACCAACGCGTCAACGCGTTGGTAATAGTTAAATATATAATAATAATATTATTATTAAAAATATTACAATTATTGTTTTAAAAAATTTAAAACTTTAATTTAAAAAATATATAATTGTGTATATGATTATTATCATTATACATTATGATATATATGATATATTTTTAATAAATAATAATAATAATAATAATAATAATAACAAGATATTGTATTATATATAAGAATATATACTTTAAATATAATAATAACAATATGATGTGAATTTATATATCTTATATTAAAAGCCCATATATTATTTACATTTAGAAGCCCAAAAAGCCAAAAAAGCCCAAACAAAACCCAAAACCCAAAACCCTAATCTAACCCATTTAAATACCTTAACCTATCTCAACTCTTACTTTTACCCATAACCCTTGCCGCCTCTCACCCTTTCTGCTCTCGCCTCTCACGGTCTCACCTTCTCCTTCTTTTGTCCCGTTCTCCAGCCGCCTCTCCTTCTCCGTCATGACCGCCAATCATCCTCTGTTCGTCCCCAGTTTCACATTGCCTAGCCACGTTGCCTCTTATTCTCCTCTCTCTTATGTTTTCCCAATGTCGTCTCTCCTCCCTAGCCGCAGATCTCAAATCCTCGCCTCTCTGCCTCACTAGCACCTCCGACCCTCTCTGGCCTCGTGGACGCCTGATCGCCTCACCTCCTTGTCCGATGCCGGCTAGCCAGCCGCAGCCTGACTCGACGCCACGATAGGTCTCCTCTGATCTTCACTAATTTTGATTTTGTAACCCATATATGTCTAATGTCTCCTCCCCTCTTAACTAAATTCGATTTCAATTTTGTGAATAATTTCATATTTGATTTTGTACTTTTAGTTGCAAATTTTGTGTATGAACTTGTAGATTTAGTTGTCTCATTTTGATTTAATAGATTTGGTTAATTGATTGTAGATCTTGTTGTTAGATTTGGTAGATTTGGTTCTCTATTGTATATTTGGCTTTAATTTTGTGAATTTTTGGTTAATTGTTGTGATATTTTTAATTGTGTTAATTTTTCAAGTTTTTATGAATTATAAAATTTTTATTACTTTTTACCAAACTTTGCGAATTTTTTTTAACTTTGAGTTTTGGAAAATATTTCAACAATTTTGTGCAATTTTTCATTTTTCATTTTTTTTTTCAATTTTTCTGAATTTTGTGGTACTAATAAAATCTTTGTTTTATAATTGTACTTATTATAATTTTTAGTCATAATAACATTTAGTAAATATGACATATATTTTTAGTGAATATAATTTTACTAATTATATTTCAGTTTTTGTAATTTATATTTATATTTATTAGGACATTGATTTAGTAAAATTTAATTAGAAATTTACAAATAATTATTTTTTTATTTTTTTAAAGAATTTTAGTTTCCAACGGCTTTGCATTGGAAACTATTTTAATTTTTTTAAAAAACCAAAAGTTATTTACCAACAATTTGGCACGTTGGAAATACTACCAACGCGTATGCACGTTGGTAAATACCAATGTGATTGCACATTCATAATTATTAACGCGCGTGCACGTTGGTAAATACTAATGCAATTGCACATTGGAAATACTACCAACGTTATTGTTGGCAATTACTAACGTGCTCATTACCAACGCGTACATGTTGGTAATTACTAATGGCTTAAATTTTGCGTATTGGTAAATAGATTTCAACGTATGATTTACTAACGCGTATTTACCAACGGCTATATGTTAGAAAATTTAAAATTATCAACACGCAGCTATTGGAAACGTGTGTTGGTAAACTTCAAAATTTTAGTAGTGGATGGATAATGAATGATTTTATAATGTTTAAGGTAGGGGAGATTTTTTTAGTTTTCACTATTTAGCTGTCAAAAATTTCAAAGTAAAAAATTTTAATTTTAGCTAAATTAAAGTATAGGAAAATTGTTCAATTTTTTATTTTTAACCATTTGGAAAATAGATGTTGGAAATTTCATTTCGGTGCTGGGGGCCGATATTTAGTGCATAGCCAAGAAATTTTCTGGACCTACTGTGTTTCTCCTCCCAAACATCCTCCAACGAATCAAACTTGACAACTTTGAGATGATTGCCTGCATCCTCATACACGAACAAGAGCTCACCCTCACATGATTCAACCACGTGAGGGAAGTGGCCATCCATGGAGGAAGTAAACGCAACAATTGACCATAGATGGCCAATTCGTTTGAGCTAAAGTCAACTAACTTTTTTTTACTTTTACATCTTTTTGACTTGAAACAAATTTTATTTGAAAGCCAATGTTATATAGATATAATAATCAATTTAAAAGTAAATTTTTATGATGTCGTTAAATTTTTATGAATTTTTCTTTTTTAAGGCGTGAAACTAGAAAAATTCATAAAAATTTAGTAAGATTATAAAAATTGTATTTTCAATTGATTATTGTAACTACATAATATTGGTTTTTAATTAAAATTAGTTTCAAGTAAAAAAGATGTAAAAATAAAAATAAGTCATTTTGTAGTCAATTGACTAAAGTTAAAATGAATTGGGTGTAAATTGTTCAGTCCAAGAGCCATCTCGAGCGTTAAAGCAACCGAGAACCTTGCTCTCAAAGAGACAACATAAAACCCCTTTCATGTACAACACCTCGACAGGTCCTCCAATTTTCAAAGTATTACATAGTATAGTGACTTCCTCCCAACAATCCTTCTGACCATCAATTATGTACCAAACTATCTTCAACGCAGGCCAATGATATAAAGCTGGATCATATACACGACATCCCGAGGATGTTGGTAGAGGTGTAAAAGATTTAGCTACAACATGACCTATATGCTCAGGGTTGTCAGGTAGATGGATAATTTCACCGGAGAAGGCAGATACCAAGTACAGACGAACCTTCTTACCATGACACACATATCCGCCGTTTAAGGCAAGTACCAAAAACCAACCAAACTTGGACTCCATAACCTCATTAGTAGGAAATCTGTGTTTCAAGAAATTGTTTAACAGTAATGATCAAGGAGCTTAAAATAAACCTACTAAAAGATTAAAAAGGAAAAGATAGAAAAAAATAAAAGAAAGTAAGAGGAGGAGGAGAATAACAAGAAGAAAGAATAATATCATGAGATAGAGAGGAATGAAGACAAAAAAGAAGAAAAAGAAGAATTAAAATGGCGAGAAGTAGGAGGGAAAAAGAAGAAGATGATGATGACAAGAGGAGGAAAAAGAAGATGAAAAGAAAGGGAGGAAGAAGATGAAGAATTAAGTTATTGAGGGGGATGGAGAGAACTTTGTGAGAAACAGGCAGGAGAAGGTGAGGGTAAGAAGTGAAGTTTTGATGGATAATGAATGATTTTATAATGTTTAAGGTAGGGGAGATTTTTTTAATTTTCAATGTTCAGCTGTCAAAAAATTTCAAAGTAAAAAATTTTAATTTTAGCTAGATAAAGCATAGGAAAATTGGTCAATTTTTTATTTTTAACCATTTGGAAAATAGATGTTGGAAAATTCATTTCGGTGCTGGGGGGCGATATTTAGTCTATAGCCTATGGAATTTTTTTTCGGAATAATTTCGGGATGGCTTGCCATCCTAAAATTTTGCTTGAATATTTCTAGTGGATTATGAAAATTTTGTCTGAGCATTTCCAATAGCCTACCATTGGAAATTTATGTCATGGCTAAGATAATTCTGATTTTACTGTTGGAATACTTGCCCATAAATGTTTCCATCGACATTTTGTCAGAAAATTATAACAAAAATTTACCAGTAAATTCTGATGGCATTTAGCCATCGAAAAAGAGTCTGCTGGAAGTTCAGGGTTTTTTAGCAGTGAGTTTGTTTGAACTTCATATAAATTTGTTTGTGCATGATTTTCAATGTAACCAAAGTTTTTTAGATGTTCATCGATCCAAATGAAAAGGTTAAACGTGTTCAATTTAATAATTTTGCAACAATACAATTTGTCGTGTTTATGAGATAGAAAGGAAACCAGTAACTTTGCTACTGTCTGTCGTCGATACAATTGTCTTGTATTTCTGTTTTTCGGTGCCCGGAATTGATTAGAAATTGAATATCTTCGAAACCTTCACCAACTAATTATCTGTAAATCTGTCTCATATATCGGAAAAGGGGTCTATAAATTTACTTAGATATCAAACTTGTAGTCACCAACTGAAAAAGAAAATGCACACGTCTGTATAGGATTCTAGGCCTAGCAGCCGGAGACATTGCTTGCAGTTGCAGTTAAACATACAAGTACCAACTTGGAAGATGGGTAGGGAGCTTGTACGTTTCATGGCGTTTATGGGAATTCTCTGCCTATACCTGCATCTCTTAACAAGTAAGTCCTAGTAATTATTTTTATTTAGCTATATATATATATATTTTCCCCAACAGGGTCACTTTTCAATTTCTTTTCTGGGTTTTTTCTTCTGGTTTCCTCTCTTGGAGCAACTCATGGATCGTACATTCTCTCCCTTCTCAGCCACTCCCTCCTATTCCTTCATCATGGATTTCCACCTTATTAGCCCAATCTTTTGCTTGTTAATTCTGTCCTTACTCATCCTTTCGATAATTGCAGAAAGAGTGGGCAGTTCTGATGTAAATTGCAGCCTCAAAATTCCACCACTAGATGACGCTTGTGAAAATAGCTACTGTGTCCGAGATTGTATCACTGCAGGGTACGAGCGCTATAGAGTACATCAGTGTGTCGATGAATTGGAAGAAGATTACAAGTATTGTTGCTGCAATTATTCCATTAAAACTGAAACCCCGGCCCGATGATGACTGTGAAGATGAATACTGAAACACCCAGTGTGAGGTAGCAGGCTAAGGTGTCGGCCGATCACATAAGTGTGTGTACGAGATGGTAGAAGACAACTACTATTGTTGCTGCCTTTGTCGCTTGCTTTAAGATGGTAATGCTTCTATTAAGGTATTTTCCAAATGAATGTTGTAATGTTTCAAATGAATAAGATTCAGCGGATATGATACTGTTTGGGAGAAGCTTTTCTGATTAGCAATGGCTTTTCATCTCCTTTGCATTTCTGGTGCTAAAAGGCTTTGTTTGAGCAAGTGTTCTTTTGTTGGTTTTCTTTGTCTATTTCTTGTGTTCAGTTAGTAAGGTCTTTCAGGCTTGGTTATTGTATAGGGCTCGTGGTTATGGCTGGTTTTGTTAAGGTTTTTTGTGCTTGGTCTGATGTTTCTTCTAGTTTCTGTCTGGTTGGATTGTCGTTTTGAGTGTTTGGGCTTGGACGCTTGTATCAGTTTGGAAGTTATGATATATTAATCTTTCTCCTTTCGAAAAAAATGAACTTTGAATGGTTGGAATAATTTCTTCTTTACAGACAGATCTTACCCTTTCATTCACATGGGTCTCACATGGAACCTGTATGACCAACATATGAATGAATGACAAAGAACTGTTTGATAATCACAAAATGTCAATTTTTATTTTCCTTTTGCTTGTCTGTTGCTTCATTTCTTTTTCAGACCTTTATTAACTGGGAAGGGAATCACCGGTCCGAACAGTTAGGTCAATCATTGAGGAGCATTTCAACTAAATTCTCATTCAGACTTATTATAATTAATATCCTAAGTCCTAACCTAAAGTCTTATAATATACTTTTTCTGTCTCATAAAACTTGTCTTTTTTATTATTCATAATAATTAATTTATGATTTTTTTTCTTTCAAAATTTTTCATAGAAATATAAAAATTTTATATAAAAATGGCACCTTAAAAAATTTAGTATATGAATATAATTTTTAAGGATTTTTTTACAATATAAATTAATATAAATATATTAAAATCAAATTTAATAAAAAAAAAAGGTAAAATGACCAACCTTTATAAAATGGATGGAGTAACTATAAAGTCTCATGCAAATAATAGATAGATTGTAAATCCAGCTTATAAAAAATCAGACAATTATCAACAAAGAGTAGATTATTAACAGGAGGACCATGTATACTTGCCTTTCAATATTGAGGAGCCTTGGCAGCTCATGCCTGAAGAAGATAGCTTGATAAAGCTTCCACACAAAGAATAAAGGTATTTGCTTATCCATTTGATAATTGCAGAAAGAGTGGCCAGTTTTAATGTAAATTGTAGCCTCAAAGTTCTAGCACTAGATGGTGATTATGAAAATAGCTGCTGTGTGGGAGATTGTATCAACACAGCGTACAAGCACTACAAAGTATATCAGTGTGTGTATGACTTCAAAAAAGATTATCAGTATTTGTTGCTGTGATTATTCCATTGAATGGGAAGTCGATTGTAGGTTGAAAATTCCAGTATCAGATGACATAGAAGATGAATACTGTGACACCGACTGTGAGGAAACAAGCTACCGTGCCGACCTATCACATAAGTGTGTGCATGAGATGGTAAAAGATTACTACTACTGTTGCTGCCTTTATCGCTTGCTTTAAGATAGTAATGTTTCAATTAATGTATTCTCGAAACAAATGTTGCAATGTTTCAAATGAATAATATTGATTCAATGTGGCCCTTATTAGGGAAAAGCTTCTTTGGGAAGATGAGGGCCTAATTTGCTTTTACTTCGGCTCAAGATGTTAAACATTGTTACTGGTATTGCACCCCAAATTTTTAAGGTATATCACGCTGCATATCGTTCCCGTTTTCATAAAAAAAATAAATGTTAGAATTTTATTTTAAGATCACATAATTTGTTTAATAATTTATTTTTACACATCTTATATGTATTCTAATTTTTCTCGTCATAATTTGTCAAATATAAATAAAATATATATGATAGAAGATATTTAGTTAGGATACCATGTACCAAAAATCTAATTGAGGGATATTGTTTAACACCACAGAAAGATGACCTTCAAGCTGCTACCATCCATTAAATTTCTATATTAATTAAGAAAAGTAACAAAAAAAAATAAAAGTAAATATTTATTTTATGATATGTGTATTATTTATATTTTAATGTTTCATATATTTATGATATTTTTGGTGTAAAATGAAAAGAAAAATAGCTATGAAAAATAAAATATCGTGGTACATACCATGCAGTATTTGCGGTATACTGCAGTTTTTTGACAAAATGCACGCAAAAAGTGGGCGGCATGTCTTATACCGCGCGGTAAAATGATAAAACGTGAAAACATTTATACCGCGTACTATAGACCCACGGTAAATGGTATGTCATGCAGTATATCTTGGTATTTAACACTATGCTTCATCTACATTTAGAGGTAGTTCGTTTTAACTTAAGTCAATTGATAAAAAAAATGACTTATTTTTATTCTTACATTTTTTTTACCTAAAACTAATTTTAATTAAAATTTAATATTACATAGCTGCAATAATCCATTGAAAATATAATTTTTGTAATCTTACTAAATTTTTATGAATTTTTCTAGTTTAAGGCATTAAAAAAATTCATAAAAATTTACTTTGAAATGGATTATTGTATCTACATAATATTGGCTTTCAAATGAAATTGGTTTAAGGCAAAAAAATGTAAAAGGAAAAATAAGTTAATTGACTTAAGTTTAATTCCCCAGGTTTTTACGTTGAATCAAGAATCTACCACTTGAGCCACCCGAGCCAATATTGAAAAAGCCCTTTTTTTTTTTTTGTGAAATCACAGGATGTCATTCACCTTCTTCGCCAGGCCCTTTCAATGCCTTCCACCATGCTCCAGTCTTTTAAGCACCTTTCCCAAAATCTTGATCATAATCCATTGCAACAATGTCTTCGTTGTTGCCGATGGTTTCAAATATCTAGGTTTACCTCAAAATTAGACCTCTTAAGAGAAAATTGTGGATTAGCAACCTTATTCGAGGTTGAAAGAACACTTGGTTGTAGGCATAGAATCTAGCATAGAAGAAATGATCAAGGAAACTCTAATGGTTTTAAGAAAGATAAAATGAGCAAATTTACAGCTCATGTTTGTCTATCGGAAAAATCTTGCCACCGTTATTTCTTTTGACGTAAGACTGCCATAAATATGGTATTGTGGGAGCATATTTACCATCAAAGTTATAAAATGAAAGTAAAATAGCCACTGTGTGGCCTAATACTAGGAATATTTCATCCAATGTATGAATATTATAAACCACATTAGTGTCACATTAGTGCCTCATCAATCACTTACCGAAGTGATACACTTGGCAAAACTAAACCTAGTCCTTGACTCCCTAGCTCTTAGCAATCTTAACCTTGCAGATATATCATTTAAACACTCTTCCTCACCAAGTTTCACTATCGCTCTACTAAGCTCCCCTACACATCATACATTACAATCTCGATGAGTGGCAAGCTAGTGTTATTTGATGGTGACTAGTGCCTTTGAAGCATGAGCAACAATGGTGTTTGAACACCAGGTTAACAAGATTGTTGACAAAATTATAGGAGCAAATTCATGATTACCATCACTGCTAGGTGGCCAACCATAAATTGTTGGTATGGATTGAGGTGTAGGAATAAAAACGATAAACTAATAGCATGTTTGGAGTTATTCCATTCAAAGGTTGGACATGGTGAAGATGATGATAAGATTAAGAATGATAAGTTTAAAAACTTTGGGGATTTTGGTTAGGGATGACAAAATCTGACCTGACCCAATAACATGGCCTAACCCACCTGAACACAAACCCGACTTAACCCAATTTGATAAAAAAAGTCAATGATCTGAATCAAATTGAAAGGAAACCTAAGAAAACCCGAACCTAAATAATCTAAACTCAAAATACCGGAACCCGAAATGACCTAATCCCAAATTGACCCGAGCCTGAAATAACCCAAACCCAAGACTAACCTGACCTGAACCCGAGATGACCCGATGACTAAACCCGATAAGACTCAATTTTAACTCTTACCCTAAACTTTAACTTTCCTCTTTCATTATCTTCCTTATTTAGTAAATCCTAAATATGAGGGCTTTCATGTTTAGTAACTTTTATTTTTTTGGACATTCATATTCAGTATATTCCATATTTAGGGAATGTGACTTCCGTAATTAGTAACTTACAATTTTTAGTACTTCCACATTTAGTAAGTCTCATATTTGGAGAGAGAATTTCCATATTTAGTAGCTCTACTTTTTTCGAACTTTCATTTTTAGTAATTCTCGTATTTTATGAGGGAAATTCCATATTTACTAACTTTCATTTTTCGAGAACTTCTATATTTTGTAAATTCTATATTTGGGGAAGGAACATTCATATTTAGTAAGTCTTATATTTGGATTTTTCCAAAATAGGTAACTTTTATATTTAGTAAGTTTAGTGATTTTGATAGGGAATTGTCAAAATTACAACATTCATTCTTAAACTCTTAAATATAATGCAATAAGGTATCTAAATTTTTAAAAATTTCCTTTCAGTCACCCCTAATAATTATAACTGAGCCCTTAAACTTTTCAAATCTTTATACTTTCACCCAAATTTTTTCAAATTTTACAGTTTAGTCACTAATAGTGAATTTGAGTTGCATTTCATAGTAATTTTAAAGAAAATTCATCAAAACGTAAGCATAGCAAAATTGTTGTAGTGTATGTCTGAGTGAGAACTGGGTGAGGATCTGAATGACCTATACAGTGATAGTTGAATAATATGGGTCTAAAAAAACAATCAAGTATTACCAATAATGTTAAATTATCTAAAAATGTACTAAACTACAATGAAAAATATTTTTATGAATATTTTGATTAAATATACTAAAAAATTAATTTAAATTAAATCACGCTAAAAATAATAAATTCTTTTATTTAAATTTTAACAAAAATTGAAAAAAAAAATCAATTGAATCCTTTTGGCCTATACACCAGTAACTAGAGTGAACACAAAGATTGATTTGAATCTAACCCAAAACTTGATCCAAAGTTATCTGAGATTGAAATTAACCCAACTTGTAGTAAACCCGAACCCGAAATCAACCCGAACCCAAATAACTCAACTTGAGCCTGACTTGGACCAAAATTCATGCTAACCCAAATTACCTGACCTAAACCTAACCCAATGCATCCAATTACCATCCCTAATTATTGTTTTGGGCAAATAAATCCTAGGATAAAAATCACAATTTCCTCTATTTCCTCTTGGTATAAAAATTTGCTCCAATGTGAATGGTAAATTGGCTCCCAAAACATAGCATCAGTATCAAATTTACACTGAAAAAACAAAGGTGACAAAAGTATCCCAATTGCAAATATGAGTAACAAATTTGTCAGTTTTTTTTCCTTTTAGAAACCTTATGCAGATTAAATATATTTTCACAGCATGAAGGGGACAGTTTTAGGTTTGATAGTACCTCAGGGTTCCCACAAATATTTCTAAAGAAAATTTGAGTATAATAAACATCATTGTAATGGACTGAATTAACGTAGAGTCCATCATTTGATATTGTTCAAATTGGATCATCATAATAACAGCACTTTGTCTTATCACTCAGCAGTGCGCTGCGTCTTCAGTGGAGATGCACAAGAGAACTTATTTATATTAAGATTTGTAGCTTAATATGTTACGTAAAATATAAACTTAGTTCTTATATTATGTACAAAATTTCATTATAGGTTCATTGTTTTCATTTTTGTTATGTTACTCAACACTCATACAATACAAATGTAAAATAATACAAAATGAAAAAGAACAATGAACCAATTGTTCACTTGGTTAAACCGATTTAAGCCTAATGATTTGAAGTACTATTCATTTTAGAAACAACAAGGACAGCAACCCCTGAGAGAGAGCAATCTCAAACCAGAAAAGTTCTGTCGCAAAATGCAGAGGCAGAGCTTCTGCTCCTCGGATACAAGGAATCAACCTCCTTCTTAATAATACAGTCCTCGTTATATCCTAGCTCCAACGACTTATCTTCATCGATCCTCCGCAACGCGACGCTGCCTCTCTTCCTCAAACCCCTTGATTCCTGGATCTGCCTCTCTGGTTCGTTCCGACGGCCCAGGCTCCGAACCGACGCTGCCCTTACAAGCTCTCTGTAATCGTCGCCCTCGCGGTTGGCGTATCCCAGGGAAACGTCGCTGAAGCTCCGGCGAAGGACGGGGACTCTCCCGGAAGTCGTGGTCCGGGAGAGATCCGTGACGCTCCGAACGTAGAAGTCCTGGACTCTGCGTAGAAGTCTTGCCGGCATCATGAGGATCCTCAAAAGTTTGCGCTTCTTCTGGGCCTCGATTTGTTTCATCCTGGGCGAGTAAGAAGACGAGGCGCTGTGATTGCTGTAAAGAGTGAAAGAAAAGCGATGGAGTGGGTGAGAGATTGATGTTGAATCTTGATGGGCAGGTCCGGGCCGTCCGGCTGGCAAGCAGAGGCCGGATTTGGACTTTCGTAACTTGTTTAAGATAGGCCCTCTTTTTATTATTTTTTTTAATAATCATAAGTATTTATAGATAATGATATTTATAAGATGTTACAAGGGTGAGATTAAATTGCCTATTTATCAAAAATCAGATTTTGAGCCACAATTGGCAATTTTTGGTGGGGTGGGATTCGAACGCCTCCAACAGCAGCCGGAGTGTACCCTTTTAGTAGCCGAGCTAGCTCGCCGGAAGTAAGATAGGCGAATTGAATGTGCAATTTTCAGAATAAGAAAATAGTATGTGGTTTTTTAATATGGAAAACAAATTTTCTTTTTAATTCCTTTTTCTAATTTTCATTTTTCATGTACAGCTTTCTATACGTACAGCATTATTCCTTTTATTTTTACCGAAAAATGGATCTTACACCATTAGACTTTTAGTTGAAGATCCTATATCTGTTGCCTCTTATCTAATTTTATAGTCAAGGGAAGGGGTTTGAACCTTACTTTTATCAAACTTCTCACAAAATATTAGTTATCTTGGTTTGCTGATATTTTGAATCCCAAAAAAGCAGATATTCTTTATTTTATTAATTATAAAGTGACTCCAAAAAAAAAATCAGGAAGTCTATATGTGACTATAATGTCTAAATGTCAATGCAAACATAATGGCATTAAAGTGCACATTTTATTGTAAGGCTTTAGATGTTGATTGGTTTATTTGCTTACTCATATTAGGAAAATTTACAAAAACCCTTATATCCTTTAAAAGCCATACACTTGCCCCCTCTCGGACCAATTCTGCCAGGTCATAAATTAAGGGGAAAAGGGAAAAAGCACACGAACAACCATTCTACCTTTTTCTTCTGAGGCTTTGCATCTAGAACTTTTGAATCTAACAAAATTAGCATTTTCCCCAATTAACCCATTTTTTCCTGTTTCTCTGTCATCTCACTTTCTTCCTTTGCAAGGCCCCCTACGCTCAACGGCGCCCCTCCTATGACCTTCTAGACTGGCTTTCTCTTTTCTTCAGCTTCCAGAGGGATAATATCAAGAACCAGTGGAAGCACCATGTCCTGCACCTCGTCAACGCTCAGGTGTGCCTCTCCCGTCCACCCCGACAACATCGACATCCTCGACTCCAGCGTTCTCCACCACTTTTGCAGGAAACTGCTCAAGAACAACAACAGCTAGTGCTCCTTTTTTCTGCAAGAAATTCAACATCTAGATCTTGGACAGCAGCTGCTCCACCACCGATCAGTGGTGGGAGTTGCCTTAAGACAGCCTATATCTCCTAATCTGGGCCGAGTCAGCAAATCTGAGGCTTATGCCTGACTGCATATGCTACTTTCATCACATGGCTATGGAGCATAACAAGATTCTCGAGGATTACATCGATGAGAACATTTCGCAGCCGGTCCTGACCTCTATCTTGGGCGAGAACAGCTTTTATCAACTGCGTCTGGTTAACCTTTCATCCCTATCTCAAAGACCCATTTGGTTCGTCTGTGGCAGTGGCCTCCAAGAAAAAGGACGCCCGAATTTCCAAGAGACTCGATGGTTCACCGGAAAACAAATCCCAGGGCCTTTTCCCGTTGCCGAACCACTTCCATGCCAAGAAGATGTTCAGTTGCTTCCGCCAATCCGCTAAATCCCCACCAAGATGCTAATTTTGTTGGATTCAAAGGTTCTTGATGGATAGGCTCAGAATGAAAAGGTGGTATGGTTGTTTATGGATTTTTCCCCTTTCTCTTAACTGATGAGCTGGCAAAATTGGTAAAAGAAGGGATAAGTATAAGTTTTTTTTAATATACAGGGTATGTGCTTGTTAGGATAAAATATAGGGGGTTTTTATAACTTTCCCTTCATATTAAAGTCAACATATCACATAATGGATTAAGTTTTAACCCTAACTTGTATTTGAGAATTTGTTTCCTTTAAGTGGGTTGTTCGTGAGTAGAAAGTAAATATAAGTAAACTAGATAATATATTTATTTTATACTTTTATATTTCTTTGAAATCATTAAAATTTAAAAATGTCTGATTGAGGTTGATAAGTTCTCAATGCTTCTATTTATCTATCAACGTCTTGAGTTACATGTGATGACCTCTCGGCTTTCACCTGCCGGTACTTGGTGGTGCCCATTTGTCTTGCCACAATAAAACGTCACCACAGTACTCCACATTAAAAAACGTTATCACATTTGTTTCGCTTTCATAAAATTTTGCTCAGAGAATCGCGTCAATAAAATTTAATGGTAGTGTTAAGCATTATTATTATTATTAGACCCTCATTCTAATATACTAATCATTTTGTTTGACATGCAAAAATTATTAAAGAATACCATTATATTTTAAATAGTTAGATTTGATGGGAAATCTCTAAACTTTAATTACTGTTATGTTGTAAATGTTAACATTTTACCTATTCTATTTCAGCCCTAAATATTTTTTAAAATGTTTGTATCTTAAATATGTTAGTGTTGTGCCTAAAAATCAATCATAAGATGATTGTATTTTGCACATTAAGTTATGATATTTTATTGAGGTATCATTCCTTAAATTGTGTTTATTATTTATTTCTATGTAACGTAATAAAACATAATTATAATCTTAGAATAATAATATTTTTAAACGTCTCTAGTATAGTATTTTTGTGAAGTGGGTTATAATAATACATAAAGACTAACATATGTGAAGATTAATATGAGATATGTAGTCTATCTATGGGTACAAGTTAGATAACTTATGTACTAGACCGACCCACCATGAGAACGCTACATGGATCGTTATATGAGTGTCATAAGTGAGTCTCATAGTGATCATGGTGTATGTAGTCCTTTGACCTAAGATCATCAAGGTTCCCTACATGCGAGCATATACTTTGATACTTCTTTTTGTTGCTTGTAACTGAGTGAACATGAAGGTGGTCATTGGGTATGTCACATATCATGTCGAGGGTTTTGTATGATCAAAATGAGATTTATCCCTTCTATGTAACGGGAGTGATATCTTTGGGCCCCTTGATAGAGTGAGACCAAGAAAATGCATGGTCATGCTCGGATGAGTTGATATATGATATCAATGTCATCAATTTAAATTAGTCTACTTAATAATCAACAAACCATAGATTGGGCTATACGAGAGTGATAGATTTCATGTCTCATGCTTAGTCTTGATATCTTGGACAAAGGGACAATGACATATACGGATAATGATCATAGAGGTTTAGTCGAATCACCGACTATCTTGTCACCTGGGTAGCAATAATGTGTTGCTAGACACTGCTCATTGTTTATGATCATAAATGTGATTTATGATCATTGTCAATGTGATAGGAGCCTATTAGGTCGCACACATAAAGCCAATTAGGTTATTTGAGTGCATGAGCTAAATTGTTTGGGTTTTGATTTCATAATAATTTCAGATTAATAATTGTCTCAAAGGTTGAGCAATTAATTAAGCCTAATTGGATTAGGATTTTGAAACCCATTAGACTTGAGAGTTGAATCTCACTATAAATACATCATATAGTAAGAATTTCATAGCTCTTGCCCTAACATTTCTAAGGACGAAATCAAAAGTGTTCTAAAGGTTCCAGCCGTACTCTTCTCTTGTCATTCCTTGGATGATACAAATTAGCACTACGGGCATAAGAGGAATGCATTTGTTGGGACGTGGTAGAGGCGTTGTGATCTCGAAAGACTCGTGTGGATACCATAGAGAGCTTGAACACGTCAACTGTTCAAGTTTTGTGATTTGACTCAACAGTTAGGTGAAAAATCTCAACTGAATTAAGCAGAAAATTTTCATACACACGATTTATCCTATTTCACTTGGATCTTGGAGGGTTTCGGTTATATTCTACTACATTTATTTGGCTCCCAAAACCCAACAAAACATTCACTACAAAACGGATGCAAAATCGCGGCTGAAAGTCAGTTGCTAGATGTTTCAAACGACTGAAACCAAATATTAGTCACCTTTCAGTTGAAAATTTTTTAGAGATTCGACTATAGTCGCCCTTTAGTCGGCTTTTTAGGTACCCAATTTGCCTTAGTCGCCTTCTAAGTGGCTAAGTTGATTTAAATGTTTTGTATTTTTAGGGTTTGGGTTTTTTTTAGATTTTAGGATATATGTATTAGAATTTTTTTTTGTTTTAGGGTTTGAATTTTTTTTTTAAAGTTTAGGGATATATACTTAGGATTTATGATTTTTAAGGGATTAAGGGTATTGGACATAGATTTAGGGTTTGTGATTTTTCTTTAAGGTTTAGGGTTTGAAATTAGTATAGGGTTAGGGGTATTAATTGAATCAATTCAAAATTAGGGTTTTAGGATTTATTTTAGGAATAATTTAGAGCTTTTTATGATTTAGGGTTTGAGAATTTTTTGTAGGGTTTAGGGATATATATAGAATTAGGATGGTTTAAGGGTATTTAATTAAGTATTAAGGCATTGAAATTTAGGGTATGGGATTTGTATTTAGAGTTTAGGATTTAGGGTTAATGGTATAGATTAAGTTTGGGGTTTAAATTAGGTTTAGCGTTTAGGGTTTAATTAGGGTTCGTATTTAGGGTTTTGGGTTTAATTAGGATTTAAGGTTTGCTTAAGGTTTAGGGTTTAATTAGGCTTTATATTTAGGGTTTAGGGTTTAGGGTTTAATTAAATATGGTTTGTATTTAGGGTTTAGGGTTAACGGTAGTTAGGTTTAGGGTTTAGTTAGGGTTTAGGTTTTAATTAGAGTTTGTATTTACGGTTTAGGATTTAGGGTTTAGAGTTTAGGATTAAGGGTAGTTAGGGTTTAATTAATAGGGTTTGCATTTAGGGTTTAGGGTAATGGTCGTTTAGTTTAGGGTTTATGGTTTAATTAAGGTTTAGGTTTTAATTAGGGTTTAGCGTTTAAGGTTTAGGGGTACGGAATTTAGGGTCTAAGGTTTAGGGATATATAAAAATATGGTTTAGGGTTTGGGTCTTAGGGTCAAGGGATATAGAATTAGAGTTTAGTTTTTTAGGTATTAGGGTTTAATTTAGGGTTTAAGGATTATGGTTAATGATATATAATTAGGTTTAAGATTTATGATTTAGGGATATAGAATTAGGGTTTGAGGTTTTAAGGTCATTTTAGGGAGTTTAGGGTTTTAGGTCTTAGGGTTTAATTTAGGGTTTGCATGTTTAGAACTTAATTAATTATTAAGGTATGAGAATTGTTTTTATGGTTCTTGCTTTCCTGTATGTAATATAATTTCTTTATTAATTTTAATTTTTGAAGTTATGTATATGGAGAAAATTTCATGAACTTATATATATTTATGATTTGTGCCACATATGTAATTAAATTCATGTATGTGCACACACACACACATTTATACACACGTTTATAATTGTACCATATATAATTATATTTGTACTATATATATATATATATATATATATTTGTGTTTATGAAAATATAAAGTAAAAAAACTGGAAAAATGATTAACATAGCTACTGAATTTCGACTATACTCTTGTATGGAGCGATTGCATTCATCTGATGGGGTAACTGCATTTGCAGTTTAGTTAGGTTTCAGTTGAAGTTCAGTCGCTCTAGCTACTTCCCTTCTACTTACCCAGCTGTCTCTCATCTCTTTCAACCCTTTCACTCTCATCTCATTTTCATTTTTCTTCTCTCTTAATCCTCTCATTCATCTCTCACTCTCATCCCTCATCTTTCATCTGTGTTGTTGGTGATGTCGGTTTCTCACCGTTTCTCGCCTCACCCAGCCGTCTGCATCGCTGCTTCTTGCCTCACCCATCCACCTTGCCTCGTCATCGTCTCCTCAGCCTACAAGTCGTTCGGCTCCTTAATCTGCTCCTAGGCCTCACCGCTATTCAAATCGGTCTCTCTGGCTTCACCACCATCACCTTCTTGGCCTGCTCATAGTCCTCTTCCTCGTCGCCTCCTCTATTTCCTCTACGGCCTCGCCTCCGTTTGCCTCGGTCTTCTCGGCCTTGCCTCCGTCCACCTCGATCTCCTCCACCCCTCTTGTCCACCTTAGCCTCCTCCAAATCTAATTTTTAAAATTTTTGAATTCTTTTCCAGATTTGATTTTTGGATTTTGTAATTTTTTTAATTTTATATTTTGGTATGTATATTGACTTTTACATTAATATAAACATATTTTATTTAAATTAAAATTTCATTATTTGATTATTTTATTGTTAATAATTAAAGTAAGTTAATGTTCATATAAGGAATTATCAATTAAATAACAAATAAAAAACTAATTAAATTGAATAATATTAATTAAACAATAATTGTATTAAATAATGTAGTAAATTTTTTGAAGGAAAATTTTTTAATAATTTTTTGAAGGAAAATTTTTTAATACATCAACTAAATTGCAACTAAAATGGCAGTCGCTACTATAGTGATTAAAAGAGTCAGTGACAACTTCTTGACTAAATTTTGACTGATATTGTCAGTCACTTTTTTCAGCTGATATTCAGTCTGAAACCATTTTCAACATAGAAAAATGCGACTGTCCTTTTGCAGTCGTAAGGCAGTTGGTTTTGGATTATATAACGACTGAAATTTGACTGAAATGTCAATCGCTATCTTGCATTCATCTTATAGTGATTTTAAAATTTTCCATTTTAGTTCTCTATGGAAATGGTTAACTTAGACAAAAGTTATCGCAAGTATTGATGTCACACACAAAACTTCATTTATAAATAGAAAGCTAATAATTTAAATTGACCATTACCTATCAAAATTTATTGTGCTATATAAATTTACTTGAAGGCAGTTATTAGACAATTAAAAGTTAATGTTTAACTCTTATTTTGAGTTAACTGACTCCATCCAGCTGGGGACTAACAAGAAACATTTTGAAAAAACTTATGATCAAAACAAAATAGTCAATAAGTTGAGAACTAAGATGAAATGACCTTAGGTTAATGATTTGCACCAGGTTTGCCTGTTTTTTTTTTTTGTAGCCTGAAAAAATAATTACAACAGGAGGAAGAAGGGAGTAAGCTAGGGCATGAACTTCAGCAACCATTGATTGAGCTACCACCACGAGATTAAAGTGGAAAATTATACTATATTCTAAAGAAGAAATGAGTTTTACTATTCATCAACAGTAGAATCCACGTGGCCTTTTTTTTTTATTTATGCTTCTTCCAACTTATGGTCAAACGTCTCTTTTGATCTCAAAATTTTTTACATATGCCATAATCCTCCCCCATTTTAGCATTCTATCGCCAATTAGTAGTAAACCATTTGCTAACGGTGACCTGATTGTCATATCATAAAAATTGGGGAACATTACTAGATATAATAAACATTACAGGGACCAAACATTATTTTGTCTTTTTTTTGTAATACGTCCGCCCACAATTCTAGTTTTGTTTTACTCTCCTGCAGAATGGTCAAATCTCTTCTTTAGTCCTTGGATATAACATTCCTGCTATAATGATCTCCAACTTTCATGATCTGTCATAATTTTTTTTTCTTTTTACTAATCAAAATTTTTGTATATACTAAAAGTTAAAGGTTTTTAAAGAGATGGGAATAGGGCTATCTTAATCCCTGGTCGCAGCCGTAGCAAGCTTTTAGATACACGACATTAACTTTTAGGAAAATAAAAATTTTGATGACATATTTAAATTCAAAATGATAAAACTTTAAATGAAAGTGAATGACATGCTTTTATTAGCCATGTTAAGCTTTTTCTTTTGCATGGTTTGACTCAGAGTTTTAGTTCTATAGGTTTGATTCAAAGTTTTAATTAGTTGAAACAAATGCACACTTTTTATAATGTATGAGCGTTTTACATAGATTTGATTTATAGTTTTAATTTGTTGAAATAAGTGAACAATTTGTATTATGTATAAGTACACAATTCTTTAAAGGTTTTATTTTATCACTAATTCATTAGTGAGCAAAAAATCTAGAAAACCTATGCATGTATATTATGCAATGTTATCCTACCCTGGGAACACTAGAAACATTCTTTCTCTTAATAGTTTAATTGAATTGATTAATAGAAATACTTTAATTATTTTTTATTTATTATCTTTAATGCTTTTTTGATACTATATAAACACATCTTCAGTTGACTACTCTATGTGCTTATAATTATTTATACTCAGATTTTACTTAATGTCAATGGAAGTCTTATACTCTTACATTGTTCTATCAATGACTTATATTGATTATATTACTGTTAACCCACATACCTCGCTTACTTCTAAAAGTCATGGGGTTTTTAATGTTCATTATTGAAGATGAACAGTTTGTTTTTCCCTTTTTCAAACACAATTGACTATTCCTTAAGTTCGATTCCCTTTTCACAAGGTACTCGCATTTTTTAGGGCCAATTTTGTAATTTCTCTAGTTTCAGGTTATCTAGTTAAATTTCAGTTTAATCTCTAAGCTTCTATTCTTTTCCATGCTCATCCTTATTTTCCATCCATATTTTATTTTGGTCATCAAATTTAATAAATATTTAACTAGATTATTTCTATTTATTCTCTTGATCCCCAACATTTTTATTATTTTTATGTACTATATTCTAAAGTAAGACATTAATTATCATAATTTATTTGTTTTTGTGTTAAGCCATTTTTGTACATTCATTAAATCAATTGTTAAGCCTTTAATACCTAATATTTTTTCATTTTCAATCTTGGTTCAAACCTTTTTTGTTGCTTTTCTTTAATTTTTTTTTCAAAATAAAACTTTAATCATTATAATTTATATCCTTCTAGCTATGATTCTGATTGATTCAGCTTTAATTAAATTTTTTATTTTATCTTTATTAAATTAATGGTTAAATTGTAAATTTATTAACATAAATTAAGCACAATTTTGTGTTTCAATCATCTTATTTTGTTATTCATGATTGCATATTGTAGTATAAATTGTTCTCTATGGTTTAATGAAATAATTTGGTCTATAATTACTAAAATTGAAAGAAAATTTTTCTAAATAAATTTCTCATTGATATTAAAAATTAGAATTTAATTTGATAAAAGAGGAAAATTTTTAGTTATGTTATGTTTCTATTTACCCAATTTCAGTTATTGTTAAGGTAGTTCGGCCTTAATCATTTTTTTTTTCATATTTTTTAATTATTTATTATTTAAATTTTTTGTACTAAATTTATTGTAAAAAATACCTGTACATTGTGTGGGTCAGTGTACCTCATTTTATCTAAAGCATCCCAAAAGTTGAAGCATGCTTGGACACAATCAATTAAAATAGAAATTGTAGGGTAAGAGTTAAAAGTTGCACAAGAAGCTGTAAATCAAATTGCCTCCAACTCCAAGGCTAAAGGAGCTTGCATTGGATTGATGTGAATGCCTTTACTATAAGCAACGAAGCCATCAATCATGATTTAAGAGAAGGTAAGCTAGTACTGCTAATGAGGTATTGGAGCTCCAGCCCCTTCAACTTTGAAAATATGATAAGGATGGAAGGGATTGCTGATGCAGGCTTTATTTAAGTTTGGATCAGTTGGGGTTTTAAAAACAAAAACCTGGCGATGCATTGGGGTCAATTTCGGTTTGAAATATAAAACCCCGGTGAAACCCGAACCAACCCTGTAAGTACCCTTTAACTTAATGTAGCCTTCTCCAACCCAAAACAAAAAACAATTGCCCCTGTCCTAGCTTGAAACGAAAATGTTTCCTCTTTTATTTCTCTAATTCTTCTCACATTCTTTGTTTTGTTCTTCAAATATTCTCTGTTTTGATTCTCTCAGTTTTGCCCCACTTTCTTTGAATTTGTTATATCTTAAATACAAACAATTAAAGGGGCTACTAGAGAGACAAAAAAATAAATGGATGAATTGAGACAAGATGTCCATGGTTTTGTGATAAAGCAATCTATCCACATTTTTTGCTAAATTATTCATGAGCAATTTTTTTTCTCATTTCTTAATCACCTGATATTATTTTTGTGATCAAATTCTGGTTTGAGGTTGATTTATAATGAAATTTGTTGCTGCAAATGACTAATTTTGGAGGAATAGACAACATTGCTTCCACTCCCCCAACGACCAAGCCATACCAAACAGACCCGAATTACTTTTTTTGTGGTTTGGATTTAATTGGGTTTGAGTGTATATGGATTAGGTCGGGTTTTAGATTAGGGGACCCAAATAATGATGTGGGTAAGGACGATTCTTATGAAATCTGATTATACCCAAATCAGGAATATTCATACATTGAATAATTTTTTTGTTAATACCATTTTATTTCTCTGAAGCTAAAAAGCCTAAGGCATGACAATAACAATGATTAGCTTTGGAGATTTCCATTAATTTTAGATGAAGCGTCCAAAACTATGTTTAGTAATGCGTATCTCAGAAGCAACTTTCAATCAACTCAGAAATTTAAATATAATCTAAGTTTGTGCATTTATTCTCTCCAATTGAAGAATATCTTCACATATATGAGCTACTTAAGAGACAATGACAAAACTTGAAATAATTTGTATAAATAGGTAACAATGACAGATTTGTTAATTAAAAAAAAGAAAAAAAGAATATTTTTATTTGATATTCAAAAGACAAACATTTTGGGAAAGAGGGTATTAAGTGAAACTGTCTTGTGAATGTTATGTCCGTTGGTAAACAAAAGTCACCGAAATGAGACATTTTCACAAGTCTTAGATGATACTAGAATATTAACAAGGTTTGGAACCAAACCAGAAAATATTCCAAATACTAGGGACTAAAAGTGTAGTTTACGGAAGGAATGAAATTTCTATTTTGGTTTTTTTCAGCATTACCGTTGTTCTCATCATTGATGTTTGTTTCTTTGGCTAAAAAAGGAGTGATCAGCATCGAAGCAGGCTGACAAAAGATTGAAAGAAACTTATTTTCTATCTTTTTTAGCTTCTGGAGAATCTCTGATCTTCATCTATGCCCAAATCTGGCTAATTTTAGGTTTGCTATTGAAGGCTTTGAACTGGTTGTTGTAATTTTTGAATTTTCATTAGGTTTCCTTAGCTGGAGGGAGTTGAGTTTTATTATAATGGTTCCTTTTTGTTTCTTAAGGAATTTGTTTCTGCAAAGTTCTTGGATGGTTTCCTTTTGATTCTATATAGTTATATTCTGATTTTAAAGGTTAGTATCCGACCAATGCTGGTCATTAGTAAATTCGTATCCTTAGTTGTTATTCAATTTGTGGTTTTTTTGAATTGGTGATGGCTTGTGGTATAGTGTTCTAGGTTGACTGATGAAAAGGGAATGGGTGAAATGTCAACCCAAAACCCCAACAGTAACCTGAACCCGACCCAAAATATTGAGTTCAGGCCGGCTTCAATATAGTAACAACGTTAATTCAAGTCGACCTGATTTTCTATTGCTGAACATGATTTCAACTTAGTCATAGGAAGCGTCTGCCACATTGCCATTTTGGAAGTTTAGCGTGTGAATTCGTGCTTTTGGAGCATTAGCTTGAAGAATTCACGCTTTGGTGATTAGGGAAGTGCGCTATAATGTTTTCCAATTCGTGACTTTGATTTAACAGAAAAATCCTATCTATAACACAAGTTCTCTTGTGTTTTTAGCACAGTAATTTATTTACCTAAGTCAAGTTGAAGTCTAAACCCAAAAAGAAACCAAAAGTCCTTGTTTTACATGAGTTTTGAATATTTTCTTGTTTCTTTGGCTAATTCTACCAAAGCCATTTGAAGTCTGATCTGATTCCTACAGAACAATAGGCTCCTTCAACAGATAGAGCAGTAGCCACGGTGCGATAGTAGAAGTGTCGAACAGCAAAAGCAAATTGGTGAGTGAAGTGCATGATTCCCATTAAATTAATAGTTGAATTCGTGGATTGATTTTGTTTCTTGGGTCTGATTCCCATTGTTCTTTGTCCATATTATTTTTGCTTTTTAAGTTTGAATCAAGAAAGTGTATCTGTCTGTGTAGCAGTAAGTCGGCATCTTTTGTCTTATTTGTTTACAACAAAGAATATGTTCTTGGAGACCATTGTTGCATTTAACTTTGCTTGGCTTGGGGAAGGGGAAGTGCTTCTAAAATCATGCTCTGTGCACAAACATATGTGGAGCTTGCTTATATGTTCAATTCCAAAGTTTTATTGGTGAAATAAAATCATAGAGCACAAGCATGAAGCAACCAGCCAAAAGGCACAATTAAAAAAACCTAAAATACAGTTTGGTATTTTCTTCTAGGCATTAATGAGATGGCTTCTAACCCCCTATGCTTCAATGCTCACAATATTTAATGCTCCCCAGACTTTAAGTTTCCCTTTTGGATTGGCTAGGACCAATTGCTTTCCAAATCATTGTACTTGTACAACATATTCTTGTAATGTAATTTGGTACACTACCTAATGAAATAAGATTCTAGCTGCTTTTTTTTTGTTCAAATCATTATCGTTTAAATGGTAGTACTAATAGCTTTGTTTTTTTTATTAAATAACATTACTTTTTACTATTTTTTTCATCTATGCTCCATTGGATTAACCAATTGTTTGATTCTGAATTAAGATTGAGATGTATTATTTCTTATATATTTTTCCATAAATTTGTAGATTTGATGGAAGAAAATAACAATGAGGAAAAAAGTGATTTACAATCAAACATTGGTGATACTAATGACCAATGCAAAGAGTTAAGCTCTACACCTTTGAGAAGGTATGTGACATACATTGAGAATAAGAAAGATAAGTTGTCTTGTAATTTTAGTTGTAGAGCAAAACCTTATACAGGAACATACTCACATATAAGAGCTCATTTAATTGGATTGTTACATGGACAACAAGCTCAAGGAATAACCACTTGCACCAAGGTAACAAAACAAGAAAAAGTATGGTTAAAAAAAATAGAAAGAGAAGACTAAAAAACTATTTGGAAGTAGTAGTAAAAAAAACCCTTATCATTAATCTACTGGTTGTTCCACTGGCACATGATACAAATATGGCACGTGAACAAGGTATAAAGCATATTAGGCAGTTGTTCAAGTTGTCTTCCAAAGAAGAAAATGATAGTATAACTGCTAGGTATAGGTACTTCTATGGCTGTGGAATCTCTTTTAATATTGCTAGATCTCCTTTGTAGGTTGATGTGGTAAGAGCAATAAATGAAGCTCCTAAAGGATATAAGCCTCTTAGTTTTGAAAAAATTAGGACCATGGTACTTGATTGAGAAAGAACGAAAATTGATCATGCTTTAATTCCTATTAAGGAACTATGACCTAAGTATGGAGTTTCAATAGTGTTGGATGGTTGGTCCAACATTGAGAACCAACCTTTGAGAACTATTTTGGCTATTTTTGGTGGGAAGGCTATGCTTCTGAATGCTGTTGATTGTTCTAATGATGAGAAAAATGTACAATTTATTGCTAGTATTTCACTTAGGGCCATTGAAACTGTGGGGACATATAATGTTGTACAAGTTTTGATGGATAATGCCTCAAACTGTAAGGTTGCTAGAGATATTATTCAAGATAAACATCCTCATATTCTTTTGTCTAGTTGTATGATACATACTCTCAGTCTTCTTATAAAAGATCTAGCAAAATCATCTTATCTAGGCTTATTATTTTTTAGTGATTGTTATGAGAAGGCAAAAGGAGTTGTGAACTATATTAAAAATCATACCTTTGTGTTGTTTAGATGTCATTCAAGTGAAGAAAACTAGATTTGGTCATCATTATGTAGTTTTGGAGCGCATTTTTCAAGTAAAAAATATTTTGATATCCATGGTTTTGAATGATGAGTGGGAAGAACTTAAGAAAGGAAGTTCTAGATCGAACTTAGAACATGATTTGGTTAAGAAAATGGTATTGGATGATGAGTTTTGGGGACAGGTAAAATTTATTTTGTCTGTTATAAAACCAATTTGGTTAATGATTCGCTTTTGTGATTCTGATAAAGCAGTTATTAGGGAGGTGTATCAAAGAATGGAAGATATGATAGGTTCTATTGAAGAAGTTTTGTAGAGTGATTGTGACTTGTACAAAATAGTGAAAATTTTGATTTTGGAAT
This sequence comes from Aquilaria sinensis, assembly GCA_005392925.1. NCBI lineage: Eukaryota > Viridiplantae > Streptophyta > Magnoliopsida > Malvales > Thymelaeaceae > Aquilaria > Aquilaria sinensis. Next base: position 174,031 of record SMDT01003109.1, on the reverse strand, counting down.
AGTGGAGAAAAATGAATTTGTCATTATATACACTTGCTTATGTGCTTACTTCTTTTTATTACTCACAAACTTGGTTACAAAAGGCAGGTTCTTGTGGAAAGAAGATGACTAAGCCACATGCTATTTCATTTGTACAAGGTATATTTAATTTCATTGTTAATGTTACTTGACTTTTCATTATTTATTTGCTGGTAGATTCTCATCACTTTACTAATTGCTATTTGAGCATTTAGTTTCTGAATTGTGCTCAGTAATGTGGTGGGGGCTTACTTTGTAATCTTGTAGAAGTCGGTTTCTTGGATGTTCTCTATAATATTTTCTTTTGTTAATATTTTGTCTTTCTTCTTTGAAAAAACAAAAAAGTTACTTAGTTGCCCAAATTTTTCAATATGTAATGTAACATATATGTATATATATCTTAATTATTAGTAATATTTTATCTTGTTTTTAGGACATACCTAAATGTGGTTGACCGACTTGTTCATGATTTACGGGACTCCATTGATTCATCAGTAACTTAGCGATTTTATAAGTGATATAGGACTATTTGCTCAACCTCAGGCTATTGAAGATAGAAAAATGATGAGTGCAATTGCTTGGTGGAATTTGTATGGTGTGGCTGCCCTGAATTATATAATCTAGCAATCAAAGTTCTTTATCAAAGCGTTAACGCTTTATGTGCTGAGAAGGTTTGGAGCACATACTCATATATTCACAATGTAAAGAGGAACAAATTGAATGCAGATTGAGCTGAATCGTTGGTATATGTGCACTACAACAATAGACTATTAACACGTTACAGAGAAGATTATAAATCATCCTATAAGAATTTGGATGATTTTACATACGATGATGTCGTAGACAACAATATAGAGGCAATTCATAGAAAAGATCACACTTTTCTCTATGGAGATGATAATATTCATAACTCTTCTCAAGCATCAAGTTCCAATCAAGTAAGATCAAACTTGTCTCAGGCACAAAGAGAGGAAATATCTTGAGGCAAGAGGGCTAAAAATGAGTGAGAAAGAATAATAATCAGTAGCTAGTCATTTATAATTAATTTTACTATTTCTATTAGAATTCATTTTGGTTTAGCCTTTATTTTATAAGTTTAATTTTTCGTATATTGTTTTAGTGTTGAAGACTATCAATTTCTTTGTCTTTTCTCATATATATATAATGACGCTCTCGAGCCACTCCCACTCTCGATGTTTTTTTAAGTTTAACAAATTCGCACTCCTACTTCCGCTTTATGTGACTTAGGGTTTCAATTGAACCTAACAAATCTGAACAAACCCGAAACCACAAAAGTCCTCCTAGCTCAACCCAGTTACCCACTATTGGCACCAGGCATTACCCCAACCCACACTCTAACAGTACTCCTAGCCCAACCCACACTGCCCACCCTAACCCTCCCTTACCACAATCCACAAACGGCGACACAGTCATGCAGTGTGACAGAGCCGCGGACCTAAGTCCTGATCCTCCCCCTTGTTTGTCTTCGCAGCATTTCGCATCTTCTCCCAAAGTCACAGGCTCACAGAGCCGAGCCCCCTCGGTCTCAGACTCTCACTCTTTCTCTCTTTCTCAGTCTCAGAAGATCGGCCCCTCTTCTCACTCTCTCTCAGTCTCAGATCGCCCTCCTCGTCCTTGCTGAGTCGCCGAGGCCCAGGTCCAGCATCGTAAGTTTCATTATTACCTTTCTTGCTTTCCATTTTATTGAGTTTCGATGCTCTCATTCGATGCTCTGAGTTTCGATGTTATTACCTTTCCATGTAAATGACTTTCGATGCTTTCATTTGAGCCTGCTAGCAATTGAGATTTGATTGTCTCCTGAGGTGAATTTTGTATTGACTAGCTATAAACATAGGACTGTTGGAAGACAGGGCCTTCTATTGCTGACACGGTTAAGTCAAGGATGGTTTTGGACCATGTTTCTTCATTTTCAATTGGTTACTTGGATGCTTCAACAAGAGTGCCAACACTTGATTCAATATTCCAGCTTCTGATCTGATTGTGCATCAGTGGGAAGCTTTACCCAGTTTGTGCATTGTAGTTAAATGCAGTAACTAGCAACCCTTTGAACAAGAAGTCCTATGTATATAGGCTTATGTAATTGCTGATTAATTCAAAAGAAGCAAATGATTGAATTCGTTTGCCTGAACATATTGTCTGATTATTTTCCTTCTGCTCAACAAAGGTAATCCTATGGTACTGTTTTTTTCTCTTTCAAGTTCAGTTTAATTCACTGGAATTTGGGGATTCACTGCAATTTTGATGATTAAAGTGGTGCGTTCGGAAAGGTGGTTTATGTGGTATGTTAGTATATATGTACCTGTTTTTTTGGCTGCTGCTTTGAAGAATAGGGTCAACCTGATTACCGAATTTCAACCGCAAACTTTTCGGCTTCAGTTCAGGCCCAGTAGATAATCAGTTCAGGTTCGGGCCAACAGATTGAGACAGGAGTATAGCTAATTTGGGTCAGGTTCGACATGAACCCGATAAAATTGGTCCGATCAAATGAATTATGTATTCTGAAACTGATCAGCTTACTGATTTCTGTTGCCGATAATTTTTGAGGAATTTGGTTGGTGTGTTTAGTTGACAGTTTGATACAACTGATACGGTTTTCTTGGTTGCTCTTTGAAGCATCTTTTAAAATTATTAGAAATTGAGTTAAGAATTATGTATTAACAATTCACAAAAACACAGCTAGAGCGAAGAAGTTTCTAAGTTTTAGCAATTATAAACAGTTGTCAGATGGTTCCTGTTTTGTACTTTTCAATGTCATCTGGAAAGCAAAGCTTTGTTGTTCTTTCATTAGAAATAGGAATTCAGAACCTCTGGGGATTTCCGTGGAGGTGACTCCTGGCAGAGTCTCTTGCGGATGAATTTCTTAGTCCTCTTAGTGGAGTGCTGTTTGGTCTGAAGTGTTGTTTACCCGTCCCAATCTGCTCCTTTGCCATTGCCCCACTCTTGTTTCCTTGCCCTGCTTATATTCCTGTGATGTTTCATTTGGGTGCAGAATCTTCTATATTTGGGATTGAAGTATGTCTCTTCCTTTATCAGATTTCTTCTTCTCCATAATTGTTATTCATTTCTTCCTTCAGATTTTCAGAGAGGGACGGAGATGGGGAGAAGAATATTAAATGATGCTTTGAGAGCTATAGTGAATGCAGAGAGGAGGGGAAAAGCGACAGTGGAGCTACAACCAATCTCTAATGTGATGTCTTCCTTCCTTCAGATCATGAAGACTCGAGGTGAGCTTATAGTATTTCACTTCGCATTCTCTTAAGTTATGTTCTTCAAGAGAAAAATTGGATATTCAGGCAGTTTTGGATATTTATTGGTGTTCTTCTAAGATGTTTTTTGTGGTAGACTTGTGATGCAGCATGGTTATAGATCAACAGAAGGTGAATTTAGTGAAGTGAGTCACAAACTTCTCTATAGGTGATGATACATACAACAAACACTAAAAAGATTTTGTTAATTAGAGAACTAATACCGAGTCACAAAATGTAGAATATTGATTTTATGGCTGTTGTAGAATATCAAGTCTTGAACTAGTGTTATTATAATATTGAATAATTATATGTTAAAAGAAGAAAATATATTAGTTGAAGACTAGGTTGCTGTTAAATAGTTTTTGTAGCTGTACAGTGGTTATAGGAAACAGGGAAGGGGAAAATCAAAAAGTGAGGCATTGAGTTGACTAATGAGGTTATTGGTACCTAGGTACTTATCAAGAAGTAAAAATAGGCAGGTTCTGCTAACAGAAGAGATAAGGAAAAGAGACAGGAAGTTTTGTCCAGTTGGAGTGCACAAGGATATACTCCTTCCATAGTGCACAAAAGATGAGAACAAGTACACTTTTCACACTTCTTGGATAGTTTAGTATCAATGTCATGTCATAATGCAGGACAGAGGAATCATGGTGCTGACTCGACAAATTGTCTTTCAGGATATATAAAAAATTTTCAGGTTCATGATCCTCATAGAGTGGGAAGGATACAAGTTGAGCTTCAAGGCAGAGTGAACGATTGTCATGCTCTAACATACAGGCAGGATATTAAAGCGAGGGATATTGAAGCATACAGATTGCGGGCACTTCCAACCCGTCAGGTTTGTAGAAATGTTGTTGCATCACATTGTGCTTACCACTTTGCATGTTGGATGATGACCATTTAAACACCTATGCTAACCTTGTTCTTTCATAATTGATTCCTTTCAGTGGGGTTATGTTGTGATTACTACCCCTGATGGCATCTTGGATCACGAGGAAGCAATCAAGCGGAATGTGGGTGGGCAGGTTCTTGGTTATTTTCATTAGACGCCGCTCTTTCTATATAGATGACTTGGAAGAATAGATGGGAACCCATGTTCAAGCTCCAAGAAGAATTTGTACTCGTCAAACAAATTTTTATTTGTAGTTGCTGGCTTGGGTATTTCATGTAGTCAGAAATCAAAGGTCTCTGACTGTGAGCGATCTCTTGCTCGCTTTCAACCAATTAACTTGTCAATCAATCAATTAACTTCGATTGGTTTGGCTAGTTACTTGAATCATGCTTCGTTATTTCTTACGATCGGGGATGCTTCGCTCACAAGCTCAAGTGCTCAACGCGAACAAGATTTCGGTCCATTCTGTACCAGGGATGTCTCCAAAAATTTCTACCCGCTAAGTAGTGGATCTTAGGTGTAGTTTAAACCGTCTAAATTTTTAGATTGCAAGTCATTTTTTATCCAAAACTTGAGTGTTTAAACTATTTGTTCAGCAGCGGCCAAAGTTCTGAAATTGTGAAGATTCATGTTCAATTGGCACTCTTTTTGGCCTCCGCCTCTCCTATGTGCCCAAAATGAGGGATCCATATAATCAACGTAGCAAATTCTCCACCTCAGGCCCCTTTTTCAGGGGTATTGTAGAAAAGCACCAAAGTCACTTCCTTTGGATCAACACAACGGATAAGCCAAATGGAAAACAAAACGACAGCCCTACACAAATACATGGGGCTGGCATTACTTGCATTGGCCATGCTTCTGTGCTTGTGCCAAGCCAGGAGCAATCTGAATCTTCACCCTGTTATCTTGGTCCCTGGCAGTGGCGGGAACCAACTCGAAGCCCGTCTGACTGCCGAGTACCGACCCTCGGATCTGTTCTGCAGCCGCTGGTACCCCATCAGAAAGGACAGGCATGGCTGGTTCAGACTCTGGCTCGACCCCAGTGTACTGTTTTCTCCCTTCACCAAGTGTTTTGCTCAACGGATGATGCTTTATTATGATCAAGATTTGGATGACTACTTCAACACCCCTGGTGTTCAGACCAGAGTCCCTCACTTTGGCTCCACCCAGTCACTTCTCCATCTCGACCCCAATCTCAAGTAAGTTGTTCTCTTTTAATTGTCTGTCTACTTGCTGTTCTGGTCCGGGACCAGTTGGGGTCAGCTAATGGATTCATGTGGCGGATCCGAATGCAGGCAAGTCACAGCGTACATGGCACCTTTGGTGGAGTCTTTGGAACAGTTAGGCTACGTCAATGGTGAGACCCTCTTCGGAGCACCATATGATTTCCGGTATGGCTTGGCGGCCATAGGGCATCCATCCCGGGTTGGTTCCAAGTTTCTGCAAGACCTGAAGAGACTGATAGAAAAAGCTAGCCTTTCCAATGGAGGGAAGCCGGTGATTGTGCTCTCCCACAGCCTAGGAGGCCTCTTTGTCCTCCAACTCCTCAACCGAAATCCACCCTCTTGGCGCCAGAAATTCATAAAACACTTTGTCGCCATCTCCGCGCCGTGGGGTGGCACGGTAGAGCAGATGGTCACCTTTGGCTCGGGCAACACTCTCGGAGTCCCACTCGTTGATCCATTGCTAGTAAGAGCGGAGCAGAGGAGCTCCGAGAGCAACCTCTGGCTCTTGCCTAGTCCCAAAGTGTTCCCTCCCTCAAAAGCTCTTGTGATCACCCCGAATGCAACATACTTTTCACATAACATTGACCAGTTCCTTGTTGACATTGGACTTCCGGAGAGAGTGGAGGCTTACAAGTCACGGATTCTGCCCTTGGCAGAGGAGGTTGCAGCCCCAAACTTGCCCGTGACGTGCATAATCGGTTGTGGAGTGAAGACTCCAGAGAAGTTGTTCTATGGAGAAAAGGGGTTTGATGAGCAGCCTGAGGTTGTGTATGGGGATGGAGATGGAACAGTGAACATTATAAGTTTGTTGGCACTTGAAAATATGTGGGGTGGCGAGGAGAAGCAGCCAATCAAAGTGCTTAGAATCAAGGGGGTTTCTCATACTGAATTGTTGAGAAATGGTGAGGCAATTGATGAGATAATTGGGGAAGTTTCTAGGATTAATTCAGATCACAGTGAACTTGTTTTCGCTGCATAGATATTGGCTAAAGGAATAAGGTTTTGTGGCCTGCTGGTTTCTTTCAACTTTTCTTCCTTGCCATTTTTTTCTTGTTTTGTTTTTTGGGTCTGGTGAAAAGAATGCTAGCATAACTCTGAATGGTTGTTTCTTAACAGAATGCTCTAACAATTAACCCATTCAAGAAAATGAAAAGGAGAAAAAAAAACTCCTTAAATACATGGAAAATTAAGGGCAAAAAGAAAAAAAAAATAATGGAAGAGGGCAGTTCTTTGAGATTGAAAACTAGCTTACATACCTGGTGTTGCAATAAGATTCAAAATTGAATTAAGTTTCAGAAAAGTATATATATTTAACTGTTATAGAAATAGTATTTTCAAATTGAAGGTAATTTTATCATTTATGAAGGCAAATTGTTGTTTATCCTATGAACATTTGTAGGAAGCTTTTCGATCTGTGGAAGATATACATGGATTGATGTGTATGGTTAAGAAAATGCCTAAGCCTTTCTTCGATGGTTGTTTACTATGCCAAGCTTACTGAGATATATTGGATTTCTGGTAGCTATTTGTATCATGCTTATGCGTGGTTCAAGCTTTTTACCCTTTAGAAAAGCTTTAATAAAAATCTAAGCCAGAAAGATCTTCAAATGGTTGCTTCATCTGTAATTTTGGCTGCATTATCGATCCCCCCCTGTGACCAAAATCGTGGGGCATCACACATGGAACTTGAAAATGAGAAGGAGCGCAATTTGAGGATGGCAAATCTCATAAACTTCAGTCTTGATCCCAAACTTGAGAACAGAGAAATGGTATGTCGACTCCACTTGCATTTCTTTCTTCCAATGGAAATACCTGATTTTGTGCTGTTTGCAGGTTTCAAGGTCATCTCTTCTTGCGGAGCTAGTAAGTTCAAATTTCAAATCGCTTGTTTTCTTGGTTATATTTCATTTTTCCTTTCTGAATTTTTCTGTTCAGTGTTCCAGGTCAATGCTCGGTTGATTCATTATCATTGTAATTTGAATTTCCAAAAGAATTGAACTATATTTGTATAAAAATTCATTATAGGTTCCAGGAAGCGAAGGATCTTTATCATGTCTTAGAGCATGAGTTTCATCCTTTTGATATTGCATCAAGGGTGCAAACTTTGTTGGCAAAAATTTCAAAACTGGGTGGCAAGTTGGCTTCAGCTTCATCTGTCCCAGAAGTTCAACTATCCCAATACGTTCTTGCACTCGAGAAGCTAACTTGCTTCAGCAGGTGATTTATACTCTTCGGTTTGCTGGCTTGCCAGCCTAGTTGGTCATTTTCATTCATGAACCTCTTTTTTGGTTGTTCATGTCTAGCATGTTTTATTTTTTTATTCAGGTGTCTCAAGTCTACCAGAAGATGAAAATTGAGCGTCTATCCCAGTTGATTCCCTTTTTTGATTTTTCAACGGTTGAAAAGATCTGTGTTGATGCTGTGAGACATGGCTTTATAGCCATGAAAGTTGAACATATGAAAGGGGTGGTGTCATTTGTTAATCCGGTAAGTGACATTAGCTGTCTGGTAAGTCCTCAGGAATTGTTACAGTTGCGTACATATTCTGTTCCTTTTTTAAATGTCGCATGAGACCATGCTAACATTCTTAATATTACTTGTTCAGGATCTTGAAGCTGATGGGCAGCGGGACCATTTGGCTCTTCTTGCTGATTCATTGAGTAAGGTGAGAACCATGATCTATGCCCCTGCATCAAAAGCATCAAAATTGGCTGCAGTCTTGCCTGGTTTAGGAGAAATTGTGGACGGAGAACATAAGAGGCTGCTTGCTGGCAAGTCAATTACCGAGAAAAGGAAGGAAGAACAAGAACATCAACTTCTGGAAATCGTGTGCTGACAAGTTGTGATTTCTTTTGAAGTTTATTTGTTAATCTGCTTTCTGTATTTTATGGTCTCCCTTTGTTCTTTCAGGAGCGTGAAGAGGAATCAAAGAGGCTGAGAATTCAGCAGAGAACTGATGAGGAAGAACAGAAAATACGTGCTCAAGATATCCAGCAAAGGATTATGAATAGATGACGTCGGGAGAAGGATGACCCGCTAGGATGATGTAGTATCCTGTTTGGTGACTAATTTTGGTTCGCTCATCTTCTGTTTATAAATGTGGTGCAGGATAAAACGAATAAGCAAGTCCAGGAGAACCGTGCATTGATTGATCAACTCAAGGAGAGGCAGGAGAGGGAATGTTTGAGAAAGACGAAGCTGAACGGAAGGCTAAGTTGGATGCAATGTTTGAGAAGCAAAGGCAAAGAGAAAGAGAAATGGAAAGATTGAGAAGAGAATCTCTTCTGGGGAGATCAACTGATCTATATACCAAGGCAACAGTTCCTGTAGGAGTTGCTTCTCCAGCAGCCACCGCATCTACACCTACCGAGAAGTATGTCCCTCGATTCAAGCGAGCTGGAGTCGGGGCTCCTGCTCCTGCTTCAGAATCTGGTCGATGGAGGCGGCGGCAAGGGACATTCTAAGGAGCCGTCTAGCAGGCCGGAACCCCTTCGGGCTAGAAATAGTATTGTTTCGAAAGCATCTACTTGTCTTGTAGAAAGTATTTAGTAATTAGTTTTTGTTTTAACACAAAAGGCTTTGGTTGGTTTGTCTTCAACAACCTCAAATTATAAACCTTTTGGCCGGCCCCCATTATTGTCGTTCATAACCATTGTTAGCAATCAAGCCTAGTAACCGAAGGGAACAAGACCCAATGATTGGTAACTTGTTATACCACTCATCAGCTGGCATAACTCAAAGGACGGTGATTATCAGACTTAAGAATCAGTTGTAGGTTATCATGCAGAATAATTGGCTTCAAGTGCAAGCCAATATCCACGAGACCAGTAGTTATTCTGTGCCATGCACGATAACACGGCTGTGGTTGAGAAGTTAAGTTACGAAGTTGCTCCTCCCATTCGTCTGCAATCAGCTTGTTCTGCCTCACTGACCATTGAAGGTCAGCCAATGCATGAGTAGAAGGATGATTTGGAATCATAACAAGCAGCTGCCTATGCATCTCTTCCAGAGTTGCTAAATCGGCTATTGTACTTCTCGTTATCCTCGGTGGTCCTATTTGCCTTCTCGTATTTGCACAAGATGTTAGATACCATTACCGCTAGATATGCCGCATCTGGAATTTTTAAGGTATACCGCGCTGTATACTGTTACTGTTTTTATAAAAAAATAAATGTTAGAATATTATTTTAGGATGATATAATTTGTTTAATAATTTATTTTTACATATTTTATATGTATTCTAATTTTTCTCATCATAATTTGTCAAATATAAATAAAATATATATGGTAGGAGATATTCAGTTGAAGTAGCATACATCAGAAATTTAATTGGGAGATATTATTCAACACCCTAATAACCTTCAAGCTACTATCATCTATTAAAATTTTATATTAATTAAGAAAAGTAACAAAAAAATAAAAGTAAATGTTTATTTTATGATATATGTATTATTTATATTTTAATGTCTTATATATCTATGATATTTTTTTTATGTAAAATGGCAAAAAAAAAAGCCAAAAAAAAAAACAAAAATATCACAGTACGTACCACGCGGTATTTGTGATATATTGCGGTATGCGGTAAAATGACAAAACGCAAAAACATTTATCCGCATACAACATACTCGCGATAAATAGTATAATATACCACGATGTTTAACACTGTATTTGCATCATGACCTTTTGTAACGGCATTGTTTGGTAATTTCATATTTATTTATTTATTTATTGTGTATTATTGATTGATAAAAGTTTACTGTCTATTTGATTTCAATGATGGACAATGTTAGATATACAATTATGGATATGAGTTTTAATCTGACATCGTAAAGGGATGACTTCATGAAGTTCTGACTTGATTTCTTTTACTTGACTAGATACATGACTTTTTCTCTTTGGATTGAATCATGGTAATATCTACAATCAAGTAAATACAAAAATATATAAATTTTTAGTACATTCACAAAATATTGTTGTCACCGGCATCCCTATAAACCACCTTATTAGTGTTAGCTAAAATAAATTATGCTTATGGTTGAATAATTATTAAGGTGGTTTAGTGAAGTTATCTACATGATTTAGATAACTTAGTGTTCAAGAAAGAGTTAATTACTGAAAAATAAAAACAAATGTGAGTATTAGTGAAATTTAGTAAACTTGTGGAAGATTATTTGTCTGTTAAAATCTGGTGAATTTGCGGAAGAGTACTTGTGTGCATGTGAAAGTGTTAACAAGGTTAAGGATTTTAATTACAAAAGTGTAATAGACATTTTTTAAGCTTGGGGACTGAATTTATACAGATTAGGAAGTTATGGACTGATTTGTGTACATGTGACGGAATTCCAAAGAATGAGAAAGTTGGGGGTTTAGTTGGTAAAGAAGCAACGACTTGATTGAATAATTAAAGAAAATTTGTTGCGCGGGGATGAAGGAGCCAAGTGATCAGAGACAAGGTCAGGGGTTCATTTGAAAAATAATAGACAGATGAGGGACTGATCTGAATTTTGAGCCACTAGAAGCATGACAAATTTGGTCTTTCATTCCTATCTTTCAGAGCAGGAAGATACGTTGAAATTGAGAGTGATTATTGAAAAATTTCACAGAATTTAGTTACAAAATTCCAGGAAAATAATGAAATTGGTAAGGCTAGGAGTGGAATTTCACAAGCTGCAGCATTTTGTTTCTCAGCATGGTAAGAAGTTGAGGTAGCAACAGCTTGACATTAGTTATTATATTGTAGACATATGTCTAATTAGACATACTAATCTAGTCCTAATTTCTTATAAATAGCCTATAATCCAGTAAATAAATTGACTAATCTACCCCTAGACCAAAAGTCACTCTCAACCTTGAAATCTGCCTCTGTCACCACTTCTGCCGTTGCCGTCGCCGCCACCGTCGCTGCCACCTCCTCCGATGAACCGTCACCGCCTCCAAATATTGTAGTCATCATCCGCATCCAGATCTCACAGCTGTTCGCCTCCGGCTGTCGTCGGATTTCGTCGCAACTCGCCGGATCTCGTCATCTCTCGTCAGATCTTGTCATCACTCGCCAAGATCTCTTGCCGAATCTCGTCGCCAGCCGCCAGACCTCGTCGTCTCTCACTGGATCTCGTCGTCACTCGCCGAGATCTCTCATCGTCTCTCGTCATCACTCGCCGGATAGTCGTCTCTCACTGGATCTCGTCATCACTCGTCGAGATCTCTCGTCGGATCTCGTCGTCTCCGTCGGATCTCGCCATTACTCGCCGGATCTCAGCATCTCTCGTCGGATCTTGTCATCACCTCCAGATCTTGCTTCCGATCGTTGCCTCCAAGTCGCATCTTTGTTGCTTCTGAACAACAAAAATGTCTGCAATAAAATGTAAATGTGTCTAATATAGTATGTGGAAGTGTCTACAAAGCAATATAAAAGTGTCTGAATGGATACCGAAAAGTGTCTAAAGAAATATTTAGAAGTGTGTGTCTAATATAGTATGTGGAAGTGTCTACAAAGTAATATAAAAATGTCTGAATGGATACCGAAAAGTGTCTAAAGAAATATTTAGAAGTGTCTGACGAATACGTAGATAATTTACTCTCTTAAAAAAAAACTAATTGAAACAATAAAAAAGTGTCTGAACGAATGTGTAAAAGTGTCTAAATAAATATTTAGAAGTGTCTGACCAATACGCAAACAATTTACTCTCTTAAAAAATAACTAATTGAAACAATAAAAAAGTGTCTGAATGAATGTGTAAAAGTGTCTAAATAAATATTTAGAAGTGTTTGACCAATACGCAAACAATTTACTCTCTTAAAAAATAACTAATTGAAACAATAAAAAAGTGTCTGAATGAATGTGTAAAAGTGTCTAAATAAATATTTAGAAGTGTCTGACCAATACGCAAACAATTTACTCTCTTAAAAAATAACTAATTGAAACAATAAAAAAGTGTCTGAATGAATGTGTAAAAGTGTCTAAATAAATATTTAGAAGTGTCTGACCAATACGCAAACAATTTACTCTCTTAAAAAATAACTAATTGAAACAATAAAAAAGTGTCTGAATGAATGTGTAAAAGTGTCTAAAGAAAAGTGACAAAATGTCTAAAGCAATCCACAGCTGCCCCTTTTAGATCTGTAGCTGCCGCCGCTCCTGGACTGCCTTCGTCGAACATCATCATCAGATCTCTGGCATCGCGTCATCGCGTCGGTTAATCATCCCGTCGGCTTGTCATCACGTTAGATTTCCGGCAATACTACGGCATCATCATCTCGGCTAGGATGCTGGTGCTCGACGAAAATCAGTGTACAACGGAGATCGGTGCGCGACAGAGATCGACGCGCGAAGGAGATCAGAGTTTGGAGCAGCGGTCGGTTGCTGCGGCGATGAGAGGGGGAGAGAAAGATGCTGGTGCTCGACGGAAATCAGTGTGCAATGGAGATCGGTGTGCGATAGAGATCGATGCGCGAAGGAGATCAAAGTTCGGAGCGGCGGTCGGTGGCTGCGGCGATGAGAGGAGGAGAAAGAGAAACAATCTGCGGAGCAGCGGTAGGAGAGAGAGAGAAACGGTTAGGGTAAGGGGTAAAATTGTAATCTCAATACTATGTCTAATTAGACATATGTCTATGATATCCATGGCAGCTTGACATTGCTCTGTTCTTAGCTCCTGATGCTTCTGGGTTTTGAATTACGATGAAATTGAGGATTATGAAAGTGTAAATTTTAACAAATCGGCGACTTTAACGTGGCTAAAATTGGAATTTAGGATGCACATGCTGTAGTATTTCTTCAACAACACGGAAAGCCTAAGGCTTAGTTAATGCTACAGTTTTAATTTTTGGTATTTTAAAGATAACAGGTAAAGGAACATGCTCTTCCCTAGAGTTTGTGACTAAAATTTTGTGCATCTGTGAATTATGATACTGCATGTTTACAGAGAAGAATAAGGATCATGTGACAAGTAATGATTTAAGTGATCATGGCCTCCGAAGGGGATTAGTGTTTATGAGTTTCAAAGAGACCGGAGTTAGCTTGATTCAATGCAGAAATCAAGTGATTAGGGGAAAAAGTGCATCCGAAGCACTTGGTGATGACCATAGTGTTTGACAACCCAGGAGCACATTTGTGAGTGCATGAATTTATGAGTATACAATTGAATTATAATATTGTTCATATTGGATTAATGGTAATGTTCCTTTACTGGGTTTCAATGAAACTTACCTACTTCAAATCCTCACCAAAACTTCACCTAAACCACTTTTTGTCCTTTAAACTATGTTAACTCATGTTTTTTAGTCTCTGAAGTGTGACTCAATCATTTTGGTCCATCAAACTATAAAAAATAGAACACGTTACCCCTTTAACTCAATAGCTCAATCAACTTGACATTAACATTGTTAGATTTTTAATGGTTTAGTAACATAATTGTAAAAATTTAAAGTCATAGTCACAAAAGATTGTTAGATTTTTAATGGTTTAGTGACATAATTGTAAAAATTTAAAGTCATATTCACAAAATCATAAAAATATGTAACTTGAAGTACTTAATGATAATTAAATGAAAACTTAATAGAAGTTTCAAATTTATAAATTAAATAAAAAAATAATCCAAAAAATAAAAGATAAATAATGCTATACTTTTTTTTCAAGTAATATAATCAATTATAAAAAATATAATCAATTAAAAATCAATTTTATTTTTCTTAGAATCAATGTCGTTTAAGGACTAGCACTTTATTTGACTAACTAATTACACACCCGACATTGTATTGGCTTTCTATTTTTTTTTGTTCTCGATAATATGCATTGATCTTAAACAAAGATTATTAAGACTAATATTATTATTCAACCAATAACATTAAAATTACTAAATTATACCAACATTATTTTGAATATCACAAGCATATCTATCCATCAATATAAAATATGGATAGATATAAAATATTTTTATTAAAAAAAACATTTTCATCTTTGTATTTTATAGATTAATCAATAGTTTATAAATAAAATAAAATAATAAGGGGATTTGGCCCGTGTATTGATTAAGCGACTTTTGTTTCTGCAACTTCATCTAGTCGTTGAACTTATTTATGAATGCCTCCATAAGGTGGTTCTACTCCTTCTAACCCAACGATGGCCCCTTCTTCAGCCATGCAAAAGTAATCAAGAATATTCATTAATTATCCCTTATTCACTGCTTTTTAATAATCATTATGGAACTTCAAATGGCGAAATTATAAAATGATACGAATATTTGTATTGTGTGATGTGATGGTAGACTATACATCATTTCATTAAGCTTTTTTAAAAAATAAGCCCATTAGTTGGACTGCTAAAGGGCAAAATAAAAACAAAAAATTCGGTACTTTGCTTCATTTGAAAGCAAGATAAATCAATTTCAATAATACAATTGTGTTCTGAACCTTGCAACAATAATTTAGCTTCTTGTTGCAAATTAAGAAGCTAACCATTCAGAGCTACTTGGTCCATCAACTACAATCAAATGACAAATAATTTCAAGTTCTATAACACAAACTTATAAGGAGAATGTGATCTTCCATCTGTATAACCATCAACTAATAAAGTGATTCTGAAACACTAAGGCCACAACGTCCAAGCAATACATTAATCATTGCCTAGAACTACAACAACCAAGAACATATCTTATCCAGGAAACAATTTTATTTTTTTTATTCTAACCTGATTCAAAGCAGAAGTAATCAAGAATGTTAGATGTTGATCTTTATCCACGAATAAAAAGAATTAAAAAAAGGAAGAACCAAGAAATTTGAATAACAGAGCATGAAACAAATTTTTATATTTTCAACTTCTTATATTCTCTGTAAAACTATGTCTATCAGTAGCATGCCCTTTCTCACTCCGGCATGAAGCTGATGCACATTTTTTGGCAAAACAAAAGAAGTCATCAAGACTCTACCTTAAACTGTAAAATCAGTTTGTTGGGAAAAAATTCTCCAATCACTCATCACGCACAGCATAATAACAAACACGATCAAACAAGCACAAACGACTTTAACGTCGTTCGGGTCTTAACTAGCCTACATTCAAAGATAAGAGAAATCCACTTGAACAAAATATAGAGATTACAGTAGAGGTATGCCCTTAGTGCTCATGTTGGCCTATGAATCCCCTACACACAACTGATAACCTTAATATCTTGTTCTCACATAATTACAAGATATGAGAATTCACAAAAAGCTTATCGTCCTAACCTTATTAAGCCTCCGGACCTCTCCGCCCTCCTGAAAGCCTCACATATTGTCTCTTCACAACAATTTGGCTTTTCTCTCATGCTGAAACCCCAACACAACAAACCTTTTTATAGGCCACACACAAACCCAAATCATAACAAAATAGGAAAACTAAATCCTAAATAAATAGGAAAATTAATACCAAATCCTAAACAAAATTAAAATCCTTAACCTCCCTGAATTTAAGCCAATACACCTAACACAGTTAAATTAGTTTAGCTCCTTCCAGTTTGAAATTATTTTGATTTAAAAGGCATAATTAGTTCATATCCAACTTTAAACTTTGCATGCCTGATGCTGATGACAACTTATTATAGATCAAAAGGAAGAGCAAAATTTGTGCTATCAAATGTTCTCTTCTAAAATGTATACAATAGAGACACACTAAAAAAAATATACTTCAAAGCTAACATCAACTTGTTGGTGAAAGTTATTTGTGCTAAACAGGTGAGCACTAATAAACGCATCAAGGTTACCAATCAATAATTAGTATAAATGTTTTAAAAGATTCTAATGATCTTTACAAAGCCCAAATAACTTCGTAATTTACACAATCACCATCGGGTTCAAAATTAGAAACCAACAAATTAATCATTTTTTTCTTTTGTGCCTATAGAAGCCCCAAAGGAATTCAACATACTGAATTCTTAAACTAAAGTCAATAGTGAAGATAAACCAAGATCAATATCATGATATAGCCATAAATTAAACCAAGATAATATAGGCTTTGTTCAGAAATTAGAACTATCATAATTGCCACCAACTTTGAGAGCCAAAAGAAAAATTGTATACAGCAATCATAAAACCCAATAGCAACTGATCAAGATCACCTAATTATCATTTTTTTTTTCAAATTTTGTTCATCTCCTTTAAGAAAAGTAAAAAAACCAAACCAATTTGTTTGTCCTGATTTTCTATATGTTTAGGTAAATTTGGCAAATTATCTCCTGCTACTTGCACTCCCAGCTCTAAAATGCATTTTGTCCCTTATTAAGAAAGAAAATGGAGAAATCAAACCAAAAAGTTTCATAAGTCAATAGATATTTAAAGGAATTTGATCAATAAAGAGATAAATATTGACAATTAATGATTTGCCAAATTTACCTGAACATATAAAAATCTTTCCCCTACCCAAGATTCTTATTGCAAGTGTAACAACAACTGAGAAAATTCTCAGATTAGTACACATTCACCCCAAAACTTGATTGGTAGGTTTGCTTGAAATTGAATAGCTCTAGCAACTTCTAATAAGTGCCTATGCTTTTTTTTTCACAACCTTATTTTGTTGGGGTGTGTCAACACAAAAAGTTTGCAATAAGATTCCTTTTTTATGGAAGAAAAAGACAAGGCTCCAGTGGTGAATTTAGGAGTATTGTCACTTTTCACATGTTGAACATGCTTTTGAACTTATTTTTCAACCATGTTGTAAAAGGACTCAAAGTAAATATCAGATTTTTTTTTCAAAAGATAAGTCCAAGTACAATGACTGCAATCATCAACTAGAGTAAGAAAGTAATGTGTACCACATAAAGAAGAGGTCTTGTAAGTTCCCCATATGTCCATATGAATTAAAGAAAAGAAAATTCAAATCTATTATTACTCAAAGGAAAAAAGAGTCTACTTTGTTTAATCCTATGACAGGCATCACAACATTTATTGGCACTACTAAAAGAAATATTTGATAAGTGAGATATAGAAGAAACTTTGTCAAATGGTAAGTAACCAAGGCATTGATGCCAAATTTCAGGGGTGACCTTTGTTTTAGTTGCTACAATCAAGGGAATGATGAGCTTCTTAAAATAGTACAAGTCATCGATCATCTGACCCTTGCTAATCAGATTCCTCATAGTTAGGTCCTACAATATACAAAATGAAGGGTAGAAGGTGACTGAGCAGTTTAATTGACTTGTAAGTTTGTTAACTGAAGCAAGGTTACAAGTAAATTCAAGTATGAAAAGAGCTTTAGATAATTCAATCGTGGGTGACAACATAGCCTTTCCATAGGGCTTTACGACAAGTTTGGCACCATTGGGCAATTTAATTGTGGAGGAAACCACATCCTTGCTCGGATTGATCAAATATTCTTCCTTACAAACCAAATATTCATATGCACCACTATCTAAAATCAATAGAAGCTTTCATACCAACATAGCTTGCAAAAGAATCTTGTTTTTTATTCAAGATCAAAGACAATAATTTGTCTATTTGATTCTGAGAAAAGGGCAGGCTACTTGCTTGTGGCACATTGCTATTGGTTGTGACATTATGTATGCCAAGTGCCTTTTTGTTGCATGGATTCTTGGCTTTTCCAGGCCACCAATCTGGATATCCGATTAGTTCAAAGAACTTTTCTACTATATGTCTAGTTTTTCCACAGTGTTTACAAATGCTCTTCACATCCTTTTCTGAGTTTTTGTTCAGTCTCTAAGCTTGTTGCTTATTCACCACAAAAGTAGCCTTTTCCACCGATGGCATTCTATGTGATACCACACTTAATTGTTTTTCTTCTTTAATTGTGAGAGCATAGGCTTTATTGAGAGTAAGAACTAGTCTCATATTCAGTATTTGAGATCGTATAGCGTTGTATTGCCCATTTAATCCCATTAGAAACTAATGTAGCTTCTCATTTTCTTTTTCTGCAAACGTCTTTTTTGCCACACCACATGCTCAATTTGACACTCTGTTGTATGTTGCGAGCTCATCCCAGGGCTCTTTCAGTTTGGTGTAATATGCCACCACAAAAATTTCTTCTTGTTGCATGAGAGAGATGTTTCTTTTGATTTTATGAATTCGTGGTGTGTTGTCTTGTGAAAATCTATCTTGCAGTTCCAGCCATATTTCCTTAGCCGTATCAGCATAGGCAACACTACCATGAAGTTTAGGACTAAGTGAATTAAAGAGCCATGATATTACCGTAAAGTTATATTGTTCCCATGCATCGAAGAGGCAGTCATCCACTGCAGGCTTTTCAAAGGATCCATCCACAAATGCCACATTGTTTTTGGCCTTCAACATATTCATGGTTGTTCGACGCCATGTTGGATAATTTTCTCCCTTCAATAGGCATGTAACGAACATGACTCCTGGGCTATTTAAGGCATTTAAGTGATATGGCGATGTGGGATCATTCAAAGGTGGGTTTGGAGGCAACTGTGAAGACCTTCAGTCTTGCTCGATTTGTTCACTTCATCAGACATGCTGACAAACTAGGTTTCAGAATTTTGGCTTTGGATGTAAGACTTGCTTTGATACAATGTTAAGATATTCAGCAGCTCAACTTGGTTTTTCATTATCATTAAGCATCAAGGATTAGTATATATAAGGCCTTACTTGGCCAAGAAGTTAACAACAAATACACTTGTAGTACTAGCGAAACACTAAAGGTCTAAGGATAAGAAGAGTGTTTTAACTAGTATATTATCACATGCACACATGTAAATATTATCCTTTATCATTATCATTTAATAAGGATAAAAAGAGCCTCCTCCTAAATCTAGCATCATTTTTTCAATTTTTAAAACTATAGAATGTTCTAATATGAGTAATTGCACTAAAAGTTTCAAATCTTTAATTTTCATTTTAAATTGGTTCTCAGTCTCCATTTCATTACATATTGGCCTCAAACCTTTATAATACATTGTACATTAATCTTTATTCGTAAGTAAAACTAAATTGGCACATAAACTTGATTTACAGAGTAAAAAAAATGATAATTTAAATAGTCTATTAACTATCAAATAATTATGGTATAGATTAAATTGATGACTAAATAGTTATCAAATAATTTGAATTCTAACTCTCACGTAACCATTTAATATTACTTTTTAAATTTTGATTTAAAATGTTTGGTAACTATCTTTATATCAATTTGTACCATAATTTTTTTGCAACTAATAGATCATTTATCCAAGTTCCTGTGTTAATTCAGTCTTGACTTAAGCAAGGACTAATATGTAACAAAGTATAAAGATTTGGGACCAATATGTAATAAAATGGAGATTGGGGACCAATTTAGAACGTCAATTGAAGGTTTAGGATTTTGGGTGCAATATCTAACCAGGCATTGTTTGTTTCTGCTCCAAGACAAAAATTTGGCATTGGTTTTACGTTTGGGGGCCGTGGTTCCTGATTAGGGCTCAGGGTTTCTTCGAATCAACCTAACCAACGGAGCAGACCAACCATAAAATCCATGGTTAGATATCTGTAGATTGAATCCGCAGACATGGCGAACCGAACGGACCCGGCGGCTAAGAGCATAAGGGGAACGAACCCCCAGAACCTGGTGGAGAAAATATTGCGCTCCAAGATATACCAGAACACGTACTGGAAGGAGCAGTGCTTCGGCCTCACGGCGGAGACGCTTGTCGACAAGGCCATGGAGCTCGACCATCTCGGCGGAACCTACGGCGGCAACCGGAAGCCCACCCCTTTCATGTGCCTCGTTGTCAAGATGCTCCAGATCCAGCCCGAGAAAGACATTGTTGTCGAGTTCATTAAAAACGACGATTACAAGTAAGTCCTCCACTGAAATTAAAGGCTTTTTCCCCTTAGACTTTTAACTGAGATGTAGGGAGTTTTTTTTTTTTTTTTAAACTAATTCCTAGATAAATAATACAAAAAGCCGATGCAATTACTAAATGGAAGATCTTCGGCAATCGTGAAGGATTTCTTGTTCCACTTGTAGTCTTGTTCAGTTTATAGTCTGGCCCATTGGTCTTGTAATTGCTTGTTAGTTATTCGTATGTGGACAGATATATTTGAAGAAACTTCTTGATTTTGTTTTCTTCTTTTGTTGATAGGACGAGTTTAGAAACTTCATAATGAAACAATTTTGTTTGTTAATTGTGGTTTTGTTGCAGGTATGTGAGGGTATTAGGTGCTTTTTATCTGCGGCTTACAGGAACAGATACTGATATCTATCGTTATTTGGAGCCTTTGTATAATGATTACCGAAAGTTGAGACGAAAGTCAGGCGACGGAAGTAAGCTTGAATTATGTTTTGTACCTCTTGATTGCTGTCGTGCCATTTTATTTACATATTTGATCACTTCTTCTCCTGGTTATTTTGCTGTCTTCTTACTGTTTACCTTGGTTCCATTGGGTCAGAATTTATCTTGACACATGTTGATGAAGTCATTGATGAGCTGTTAACAACAGATTATTCATGTGACATTGCCCTGCCACGCATTAAGAAAAGGTGTGCCTTCTGTTTTTCAATACTAGAATGTTCATTCTTGTGCTCCTTCTTCCCTTGGTTTATGACTGCTATGATGAACAGATGGACTCTTGAGTCAAATGGTGAACTGGAGCCCAGAAAAAGTGTGTTGGAAGATGATTTTGAGGAAGAAGAGGAAAAAGAGGAGAATGAGCGAGATGTAGTTGATGAAGAGCCTCATGAGAAGGTCTGTACTAAGTGCTTTCTCTGATGGTGTGGTTTTAGCTTTACTTTATTTGAATGGTTTGTTGGTTTTCTAAATTGCCTCAATTAAAATTGAAGCAGGATTACTATCGTGGTAGAAGCCCTACAAGGGAAAGGGACAGGGATAGAAGACGTGACAGTCATAGATACAGGTACTGGTAATTGCTAATTTTGAGTTTTTGTTTGTCAGTTCTGTTTTCACTATGTAGCATATTTGTCTCTTTGCCCTGTGTCCTATGCATGTTAAACCACCGATTGGAATTTGTTTGACAGTTTGGAGTTAATCAAGTTTACTTGAAATCTAAAATAATACTGTTCTAACTAGGAGAATCAGAAGAAGACCGAGCATCTAGATTATTATGGGCTCTTTTCTTTCTTTGGAGTTTTGGATGGAACTATACAGGTTGATATTGTTTATAAGATTGTTGAAGTTATATAATTGGAACTTCTTGTATGAATGAATATGCTGCTGAAGCAATGGAGAAGTGTGGAAAGCCATTTTATGTATGTGAGGTGCTGACTGGTTGCATGAATTGGATTTTGGCGATAGTGGAAGCTGTTGACCAGAGAAATTACTGGTAACAATCAATTCTGTTTCCACCAAGGCATTTTAAGCTCTTGATGGTTCCGACAGCCTCCTACAGTAGTGTTCTGTGATCCTGCCAGGTTTCTCTGCACTGACAGTGTGCAGTGAGAAGTATGATGGATCAAACATTTCTTTTGTCTAGATTGGTGGTCTTATGGTGGATAGTTGGTATTTCTATTGTTTGGTTTACGTGTGTTCCTCCTCTTTCTTTTACTCTTATCCAGGGATCGAGACTATGACAGGGAGAGAGACTATGACAGAGACAGGGATAGAGACAGGGATTATGAGAGGGAATATGATAGGGAACGCAGACGTGGTCGAGAAAGGGACAAGGACAGGGAGAGGGATAGAGAAAGAGACAGGGACCGCCATCGTTTAAGGGACGATAAGGACTATGGTCGTGACAGAGATCGGGAAGGAAGAGAACGCGAGAGGCGAGACAGGGATCGTGGCAGGCATAGGAGCCGTAGCAGGAGTAGAGACCGTAAGAGACATGATCGCAGCATAAGCCCAAGAATGGGGCATGAGACAGAGAATGCTGGGACTCGAGAAGAACCAAAGAAGAAGAGGGATAAAAAGGAAAAGGTAGATGATGGGACGGACCACCCAGATCCTGAGATTGCAGAGGCTAACAGACTCAGGGCATCACTTGGACTGAAGCCTTTGAAGTAGCGTTGTTGGTGGACCTGCGTGCTCAAACTCGTCCCTGCTCTTGTTGATTACTATTACTGTATCGTTTGGTGAAACATTTGTCGCATAGTTTTGTCCATTAGTCGTAAACTAACTCCTGGTTGTGGTTATTTGCAAATCATGAAGAATCGAATCTTCAAGCAATACGTATCTGTTGCCACTCATAGTCCTGCAAAAATATCAACTGCACCAAGCATTTCGAAGTTTGAGTTTCAGGTAAGGTGGTTTTATAATTTTTTCACAGGAAACTTTCGAATAGATAAAGTTTGTTTCAAATGCTACATGAATTGACTTCACTCCCGAATTCGGGGGTAAAGTATAATTAGTACCAGAATAAAGACATAGGGCAAGCAAGTGCCTAGTGCTAGTGGGGAATAGTTGACCAACTTTACCAGCGAGTTCTGATTGTATAGGTCTCTGGAAAAGCAACAATGATATACCAGGCTAATAATATGATCAGTCCCAACCATCTTGTGATATGGTTTGTAGGAAAGACTAGGAGATAAACCTCAAACTTAGGCGTAAATCAGTAAACCCAGGAGCATACGCTTATATTTTTTATATTTATTAAAACTAAAATTATTTTAATTTACATAATCAAATATGTCACCATTTCTTTTTTTTTTTTTGGTATAAATTTGTTCATTAATGCTATAATGTGGGATATTCTATCCAATATGAAGACATTATCAGCCACATTAGTGCCAAGTTTGTAACAAGTGGAGTGATACAGTTGGGCAGTGGTGGAACTAGATTTTTTGGTTCCAGGCGGTGAGCTTGGAGGAGAGTGACGGCATCACAGTGAGGCAAAGTTAAAGATTGGGACTAAGTCATATTAATTCAAAGATAAGAGAGCAACTTGTATGAGTTGAAAAAGTTAGAGGACTAATGATGCATTTAGGCCATGTTAGAACATTGAGGGAATAATTACTCATCTAGTCTCTACTTTCTCTAGAGTCTACCTTACTACCCTTCATTTTTATATTCTTTCATTATTTATGGGGGCAAAAATGCATATTTAACCTCTAGTTTTTTTAATTGACCAATTAAGTACCTATGATC
The DNA here is from genome assembly GCA_005392925.1 of Aquilaria sinensis. Classification (NCBI taxonomy): domain Eukaryota; kingdom Viridiplantae; phylum Streptophyta; class Magnoliopsida; order Malvales; family Thymelaeaceae; genus Aquilaria; species Aquilaria sinensis. Next base: position 150,612 of record SMDT01003109.1, on the reverse strand, counting down.
TAAACCTTTTCAAAATTTGGGGGTGGGGGGTGCTCCCCCTGCCCCAATGGTGGTCCGCCACTGTAGCTGGGAGAACCTTAATATAATCTCTAAAATGTTTTTCTTAGCCACTGGCTATCCTAACTTGTGAATCTAATATTTAGGCTCCATTCTTTACAAAGTCTGATAATGGCTTTGATGAGCTCCTCCACAAACATGCCAGGATCCACTGCAATATTGCTGAATAGCAAGTTAAGCCTTCTCTTATGGAAAAAAGTAACCTCTAAGCAACAAGGGTGGTAATGAAGTAAGCCTTTGACAAGTAGTTTGAGATTGAGCTTAATTTGATCCTTATCGGAACTCGAAGCTCGAGCAAGGATATGAGTGTGAATCATTATTGAGCTGAGTCTTCAGCTGAGGGGGTTCAAGCTTGATTTCTATCAAACTTATCTAGCTTTTATATGTTATGATACTCCTCAAGTTTGTTCATAATTACACTTATACTTCTTAAATTTCAAAACTTATGATTAACCCCAGTTGAAATAGTACTAGTATGTAGAGGTTAATTACATTTACCTCATAAATTTATACCATAATTACACATAAACACTAAAAGCTTTAAAAGTTACAGTTAGCCTCTATTTATTTCAAGCCTAACGAGGAGCTTCTTGAACCTTTTACCAAACTGAAGCCTAGATTTTAAGGCTTGTCAAGCTCTCACTCCAATGAGTTCAGCCGAGCACACGCCCAAGGGTTTCAAGCTCAACTTGGCTCAATAATATCCCTAACAAGTAGTTGTGGCATTTGAGCATTAGAATGATGAAATTGTCAACAAAATTAGAGAGAGAGAGAGAGAGAGAGAGCAACGGGTTGAAAGTAATGATACTAATGGGTTGAACAAAGTGAAGATGAGTGCAAGAATGAAAGATAAAAAAACTTATGCGGACCTAGGCTAGGGATTTGGGAAAATAAAGTTCTGGGATCAAAATGAGATCTTGTTCTGGCTTCTACATTTGTCACGTTAGCTGCAGGTGGCATATTTCCCTAAACATAAAATTAATCGCTAAAATGGCATATTAATTATTAGCCCTAACAAACAAACATGATTAACAAATTTAACCCAATACCCAAAATTAATTCGTGAACATGGGGTAGGGCCCTGCTTTCGCGTGGCACAACCAGATGGGACGACAGACTACCCACTACCCAGTGCGCGTACGAGCAACCTATTGGCCCAACCTCAACTCAAGACGAAGCCCAAAAAACAAAAAAAAAAAAAAAGAATCGACCTTTTTGTAATTGTTACAATTACTTTCTTTCTCAGTGCCCCAGAAAAAGTCTCAGAAAAAGCCAAAAAGAAAAACAAAAACGAAAAGAAAAAAAATGTCATGGCTCGCTCATTCTCTCGCCAACTCTCTCCTTCTCGACGACGGCGACGACGGCGACGTTGAACCAAATGGAGAGCTCGAAAACGACGTCGCAACCCCTTCGAGTCTCACAAGCCGAGAAGCACACAGCGACGCAGAACCCCGTTCTCCCCCACATTTACTCCACCAACAAGAGCCGGACCCGCTATCGCGAGGCGTCAAGAAGGATCTAACCGAATTGAAGCAAACCCTAACTCGCCAGCTATGGGGAGTCGCCTCTTTCCTTGCTCCTCCTCCTTCGCAATTCGATGGTCCATCGCTTTCCGATTCGAATAGGCCCGAGCCGTCTGATCGATCTCTCTCCGCTGACGAAGAACAGCCGGCGGGCGAGGAAATTAGCGCCGATTTCGAGGATATTGAAGGTGGCTTTCCGGATATGACGGCGGATCATTTTCCGATCGGATCGAGTGTAAACAAGGAGGAAACGGAAAGCGAAGAGGAGGTTGAGGAGTTGTCGGCGCTTGGGATTAGGGACGAGGTCTTGGCGTTTGCGAGGAATATCGCGCATCACCCTGAGACATGGTTGGATTTTCCTCTCGAGGCAGAAGATGACTTGGATGGTGCTATTCTTTTTGCCTATTTATTTGTTTCTCTGTTTTCCTTGAGATTCTTTCTTGTTAGTTGGAAATTTGAGACTGAGATTGTTGAAATGAAGGCATTTTGTTTCTTATCGTTAGTTGTTAGGCTTGATTGTTGAAGGCAGGTGGAATGTTCTTAGTCCCAAAGGATTAAAACCTTGTAGAAGCCAATGACGCCTTTTCATTAATTTGAGCCTTGATTGTTGTAGGGAGATTGTAGCTTGTAGTCCCAACGGATTAATCCTTGTATATGCCAAGGGCTTTTTTTTGTTTTAAGATTTTCATGCTTGTTTTCTGCTGCTTGTGGGCAGTGGCCCCTTGTACAAACTTTCAGCCATCATGGGAAAACAAGCCATTCTCGTGTATCAAACTATCAATACTTGAACATCTTGAGCTAAACCTGTAAAATTGTATGTTAGAATTGGACAGCTTATTTTATCTTCTCATGAACATTGAAACCATATTGGGGCAATTATTAAGCTACATTCTGTTGTAGTGTTTAGTTGATAAGAAAACTTTATAGTATTTAGATAAATCAGCTATTTGGTGATGATAGGGGAACAAGTGTGAGGCTGATTTTGTAGAAATTGATTGCATGAGTTGTGAAAGTGGCTGTCCCAAAGATGTTCCGAGTAATGAGGTACTGTCTCATATTCTTGTAGTTAAACTGCAGATATCCATAGCTTTAGCTCTTCTTTAAAAGCCCCTATTCAGTAATTTAAGAAGGTCTTCTAGTAGAATTATTTGGAACCTTTATCCGAAGTTGATCTCAGTGTAAGAACTTGATGCTTTGTGGGTGTGAGTCTGTTTTGAACTAATTTATGCCATTCTGTATTCCAATCATCTGTGGCTATGTCCAAAGTTGATTCTGCTTACTTTGGATTTTATTGATGCTACTTCTCATATTTTACTGTCTTGCTTCAAGGCACAAGCTTGAATTTTATCTTTAAGTTGCTTATAGGGCTCCATCTGATACAAATGCGTGTTTCCCAAGTGATTTCTTAGTGATTGAAATGCAGAATTTGTGAGATCCTCGTGTCATGAGTAATTGAATTCTAGGATCCTATATCTTGAAACTTGGTCTAGCAAGAACATGAGATATTTGCTCAGGTAGTGGGTTCTCCTTGAAATTGACTTGAACCTACATTGAATAGTATTGTTTCATTATGAGTTTCTATGAGTTTAACCAAGAATGTATGTACCTAGTCTTTAAAGAAAATACTGTTGAAGTCCATTTATGATTTATATTTAATTACTTTTCAGATTTTGAAATGTCTGATGCCCAACTCAAGCATGCTTTTGCTATTGAAAATCTCGCTCCTAGACTAGCTGCGCTCAGAATTGAACTTTGTCCATGTCATATGAACGAGAGTTATTTCTGGAAAGTGTATTTCGTTCTTTTGCATTCAAGGCTGAATAAAAATGATGCAGAAATTTTGTCTACACCACAGGTTAGTTTCTGTACCAGAATCTGCACTCCTGCCATCTTTGTTGTCTGATGAAGATATTTGAATTTCTTTCCTTTCTTTGGCTTTGACCGTCCATTAATTTTGTTTCTGCATTGATTCATTTCTATTATTTACATCTTCTGGCTCTGGTGCTGACTATCAAGTTCCACTTCTAGACTCAATATTCAGTGATTAGATCTAAACTAGTATGGAGGAATTTTGATGATTGTGTGATGGTTAGCTAATATTAGATCTTGTGCCATTTATCAATTGGCTACAACATTTGTTTGTGCCTATGTGATTCCTCGAAAATCACATATGAATCCTAGGTCCTTGAGCTATCCTGACAATGTGGTCGACTAAAGTGGCTGCCATTTCTCATGAAGTTTACTTCTTGGCTATTGCTGTTAGGTGATGGAAGCCAGGGCAATGTGGATGAAGGAACTTCAAAAGATGACAAAGCCGGAAACTAAGTGGTGTGTAAGTAGCCCTTCCTACTTGCGAGGCTCCAACATTTTGCGTGAGCATTCTAGCTTCGAGACCATGTCACCTAGGACACCGAAGACAGATGGTGGCTTTGAGACCCTGTCTCCTAGGACATATGTTTCAGATCCAACTTCCAGCATGACAACAGATTGTGAGAAGCACCTTCTTGAAAGCACAGAGGTGCAGTTTGTTGACAAGCCTGTTGTCGAGGAAAATCCAGTGTCAAAATCCGAGGTAAAAAATGCACGTTCAAAAATAACAATTCCAATTTTTGAAGATGATGATTATAATTGGCCAGAGGAGGAAGAGTCAGATATTGGCAAGTACAACAGAGCCACCATTTGTGTGGGAAATGAAGATGATTTTTCTTTTAGTGATCTTGAGGATGATGATGTTGATGTCAAAAGGCCTACAAAATCATAAGATTGTCAGAAAATTTCCAAACTACCAAAGAGTAAGAACCACTGTCGGCTTGAGCTAGGCTTCTCGCTTTGCTTGAATAGAGAACAGACACTGAATCTGATTCACTACTCGTGGTTCAGGACATCAACGTGTAGCTGACGTCCGGTGATAAAGTTGCAAGTCTTGAAGGGTGTCTCGAGGAGTCATTTGTACATTATGATCTAGCAAGTGTTGATATGATTGCTATTTTTTGATTTATTGTACAATGTACGTAAACAAAATGAGTGATTTTGAATACAAGCAATACCCTGTATTGAGAATAGCGAGTCACAGTTGAAATGATGTTAAAGATGTTCTGTTTCGGCAGTTTTATGAATCGGATAAGTGGTACATTCATCTTAGATAAGTGAGCAGATCAGTTTGTAGAAGAATGGAAGATGGTAACTAAACCAGCCAATCATTTCCACAAAATCAATCTTCTGGATCTAGTTGATTTTTCTCACCTCTGCCTCCTATCCACCATTGATAAGTGCCTCAAACTAGTTGCCGGCCTCAGAACTATTAACTGTTGCTCCTGATCAGCAATTGGATTGGAACCAAGTTTAAGGATCATGATCGTTATGAGATCTGGCTTGGCAATGGCTCTACAGCTTATCAATGGCTTTTTAGCTCCCACAAGTTTCGTCCGGCGGTTTTGTAAGAGTTGCAAGCTAGTTGAGCTAATTTTCCACAATGGAAAAATAACACTCGAGTTTTAGGGCAGGAAACTAGCACGAATTTGTCCTTCTCTCCAAAAGATATACGTAAGTGACGCATACAAACAAATATATATCTACAGCTCGGTGTAGAGTAGATAAACTAGGATAGATTTGTGTACATGTCAATGACCTTGCTTGTACTTTACAATCCGAAATTTCTATATATCGGTGATCTTATTCATATTTGTGTCATTTGTGGTAGATTATTATGATGAAATGAATAAAAATTTATAAATGTACTAAATGTAAGAATGGTGTAACTGCAAGTCATTTTTTATAAGGGTAGGAAAATACATGAGATAACAAGTTTAGAAAACATAAGACATTGATAAGAACATGCAATATGGTAGATTTGCTTTTGAATATAAAAAAAATGTGGCACTTTTTTTTAAAAAAAATCATTTTGCCATTTAGGTGCACGGTATCAGGTTAAAGTGTGCTTTTGTTATTGAACTTTTAGTTTGTTTTCAATTAGGCCATCCTTGTTTCAACTACATCACAGGAATTTAGTGGCATACCAGGGTATAATGAATAGAGCATCCAATGAACCATTCGACAGGAGTTCGTTTATTTAGTTAAACAAATAAACACAAATAGATTTTTCTGTTCGACTAGTTAAAGGGATGAACACTAGCAAATTCTCGTTCCTTCATTTACATTCACAAATTGTTCTGTTATTGTTCGTTTATATTCATTTATTTATTTGTTACTTTATGTCTAGTTGTTTGTTTATTTATATATTAGTTGTCCATTTATTATAATATATATTTTATATATAATATATTTTTATTAGTATTCACATACTCCACACACACATAAGTATGCTCCAATCTCCTCCAAATTAATCTATTGTCTTTGTTTCCTTAAACATAATTAGTCATTTCCCTTACAGCATAAACTTGCTGTAGCACCAAGTCAAGCCTCATAGCCCTAACTCATAATCTTTTTCACCGTCACCTATTACTCTGTTAGTCATTATTAGACTTGCTCCAATTCAGATTAGTGATAACTATTAATTTTAATTGTTCGTATTCATATTCGTTTATTAATAAACAAATGAACACGAATAGAAAAGTTGCGTTCATTTACTATTTGTGTTCACTAAAAAGTTAAATGAACAAACGAACATGACTTATTCGTGTTCGTTCGGTTTGTTTACAGTTTCAATGACGCATATGACATATTAATGGGCCGGGAGGGACAAATTCCTAGATATTAGATGACAAGAATTCTAAGTTTTGATAATTAGGTTACTACTTGAATTCTCACTAATGTTGATATCTTTTTAATTAATTCACGTGATACGATTCGATTTGTTGCAAAGATTTTAAGTTTTGACACTCTCACTTAAACCGATCTATTCACAGACCCCACAACCCCCATATTTCGCTTAATCCATAAGAAAAAAAAAATGATCCATTCATTATGAGATCGGTCATAATTAAACTATACAGGTTCTACTAGCATTTATAAAAGTTTGGGAGGTAATAAATTTAACTGGTACTTTTTCAACTCCAGTTACGGAATTTAAAAATGAAACCTGACCTAACTAAAATTTAATATAAAGTAGCAATTAATCATGAACTTTAGCAGGGGACTTATACATGATGATGGGTAAACAATGCCTAAAAATAAGACCCCAGATTACTAGATTAGGTGGTGATGATCGATTGAGCCTTAAATAATTTTTTTTTTGTTTTTGACACAAAAAGTATTATACACTCACACAATTAAGAGTTCTTAAGCGTGGAGTCATAAAATTTGGTTGCTCAATAGGACTTCTTTATAAGCTTGGATCCAAATTTGCATCCTCTCATGTTTTGCCAATTCAAACAAATGTCTCCATGTATTGCTTTGTTTCAGAACAGCGTTCAAGAGATTGAAATAATTTATACATATCTTTAATGTTAAAAAGTTATTGTTAAATAGCCCTTCCAACTTAAAACACTAATCGTTAATCTTCTTCTGAAACGTAGCCTATTGAACTTGTAATTTTAAAAATAGAGCGGTTATAATACTTATAAACATTAATATTTGAACTAATATTTTGGTCTTGGAGAATAATATAATATATTAGATTAATGCTTAGTGAACAAAAGCAGGACAAAATTACTAGGCTGGCATGCACAAGGCGTAACAACGGCCAGCAGCACTGTCACTAACTATATTACTATTATCGTTAGAGCAATATATTTGAAGGTGGACAGATATATTTGAAGAAACTTCTTGATTTTGTTTTCTTCTTTTGTTGATAGGACGAGTTTAGCAACTTCATAATGAAACAATTTTGTTTGTTAATTGTGGTTTTGTTGCAGGTATGTGAGGGTATTAGGCATAAACTCATTTCGTCGAAATTCCTTCAACTATTAATGGCGTATAAAGAAATGGTTTAGCATCATCTACCTAAAACCTGCAAACTAACTGCCTTTCCTTGAAAATTCCAAATTTCAATCACAAAAAAGAAAAAAAAAATCCAATTCAACTAACAAAGATCGTTATCAATTAACTTACAAACATTCCTATATTGCGAGGGAGCATATTTAAGTTCTTCTATCTTTCATAGAAAAGCTTAGCTTCCTTTTTTCCTCTTCAAAATATTGCTCAAGCATGAACTTGTTTAATGTAATTACCTCCCACTTTCTTTCATGATATTTGTTCACAAAGTTAGGAAATATTAATGGATTGGAATATCATTGGTTGGTAGGGCCTTCCGTAGCCCAATCAGAGTAGAAGGTCGAGCCGTGATTTCATGAATCATACAAGGGCAAATTTGGGATTTCAGCTTCAAAGAGTCCATCTTAACCTCTTAAATTCTTCATATCAGAGTGAGCGCTTGAAGCTTCTCAAGAGCTCCCATTTCCCTTCCTTATTCTTCTCCTCACTAACATCCTTTATCTCTAAGTAATTACATGGCTGCCACCACCACCACCTCCGGCTTCTTCAACCTCCGATCAGGGAACGTGGAGCCTAGGTCCGGACCCGGTGGGCCCAGCTGTGGGAAGCTCGACGGTGTGGCGGCCTGGCTTGTCAACGGCGTGGCAGCTGCCTTTTTCGCGTCACTAGAACGGTGTTCCTGCATCCGCATCAACACCATGGAGGATGTGGAGGAAGGAAACGACGTCCCATTGATTCTTAACGACGGGAATTACTTGAGGAACGCCGGTAGCGCCACCCCTAGCCTGCGGAGGCCGGCCAAAGGGAATAATAAGGGTGGGGCCATGTTGATCGAGGATTAAATGGTACTCTGGCTATTTTGTTTTTGTTTTCCTCTTCAAGTTTTCAATACACAAATATTTGGTCGGTTTTAATGGGGTTGTGAAATGGAGGGACTTGGACGAGGAAAATCAAAATTTACAAGGCGTTTATATGTATATTTTCTTTTTTTTTTTTTTTGTTTCATCTGCGTAATATGAGATGAACCTGTTTCTGTCTCTTGTTTCTTTCGATTTAGGTATCTTTTTTTCCCAAAAAAAAATCCTAACTCCTAATTAAGCCGTACAATTTTTCATTTAGATTGTAATTGATCAAAGTCTGAACAATTAGCGTCGCAAATTGAAAATAGTTATTTCATTGTAGTCAGTGCTGCCAAAAGTTGGGATCTTTAATGACAATATTAAATTTTCACAAATTCTCACAATTCGAGCAAGAGACAATACCTGCAAAGAAATATTCAATCATCAATAACCTTTGATTAAAAGTTTCATCTTGTGTTGGGTTATCAAACTAATGACTCACCTTACAAAACAAAGAGGAAAATCATTATTCATTAATCAGTGGTTCAAGTTTTCTTAGTAATTAGAAGCATTTATAATTAATAATATTAGTGTTTGTTTGTAGAATTTAGAGTTGGTTTGCATATTTTCTAAAATTTAGAAAATGTTGGGCCACATGATATATACTAGAAACTTAGCTTATAATGCAGCTGTGGGAAGGAGATCTTGACCGCGATGGTCCAACTACTTTTTATTTTTATTTTTTTGTTTTTATTTTGCATAAGGTATTTTCAACCATTTTATCATATCGGCTCTCAACTATTTTATCATATCGTCTCACCTTAAAAAACTGAACAGCCACTAATGGGTATTACATTTTAGAACTAAAAAAAGTACTGGCTGCTTTGTTTCACAACTTATGCACGTATTGAACGAAATTTACGGGGTGATTTAGATATGGCATTGCATTGAGATAAAAAAAAAATCTTGGGTTTGTATTTGTGAGAATGGAGATCCTTATTAATCTTTTTCTCTAATCCTAATAGGCTTTACAAATATGTAGATTAGAATGCCTTAAAAAAAAGTTAAGGATAAAGTGTCCACCATATAAAACCTAAAAGTCCATGGCTGTAATTTAACCACTTTTTTAATATCTAGGTTGTGGAGAGAATAGTGCCACTCCTCCACTCCAAATTAATGTCAACGGAGCTAGAATCACGGGACCTTACTATTGTGTTCTTCAGACATTTTGTTGAATAGTTAGCTTTCTCTATGTTCGCATATAATTTTCAACCTATAATGAAGGAAGAATTACAGAAACACCATTGTACATTTTGGCCCCTCCACATTAAAAAATTTATTCTTTACGTCGTACTTTCTTTACATTTTCTTGCAATAATTTCTAAAACATTAATTTAAATTGTCTAGTTGACATATAACTGAAATTTAAAAAATATTGATTTACATTTATAGAGATTAAAATGTATTTATGAAAAAAATTAAGAATTTAAAATATCTATCAACTATGGAAAAAATATTAATTAAAATTACTGAAAATAACTATTATATAATTTAAATTAGGATTCAAAAGTTGCAAACGACTAATGTAAAAAAGTAAAAAGTAAAGTGTAATTTTGCGATATGTTAGGTCACCACAGAATTATTATTACTTTCACTATAATAAAAAACATCAATAGATTTCATAAAAAAAAACATCAATAGATAAATTTTTAACTTTTCATTACGCGTGGTAGAAAGCAAGATAAGGAAAGAGAGAGGCAAATGCTTTTATCAAATCGGCGTGCCTTATATTGTACTAGTAGTAAACAAGACCAGAAAATAAAGTAGATCGGCGCAAAAGGTGCTTTAATATTTTTTTCTAAATATTCCAAGTCGCATCTTTCTCCATGATTTGAGATCATTGCTCGCCAATTTGGCAGTATCATTGATGTTGGTCGTTGTTGGACAATAATTTTTTTTTCCTTTTTTTTTTTTTCTTTTTGCTTTCACTTTACTGTAAAAGACGGAATCCGAAGATGGGCTGACATGTTACTGTGTCAATGTAATAGGATTAAGTATCAGATTTATCACTATAAACTTGTGAAAGTATTAAATTTATTATTAAAATTTTAAAAGTATCAAATTTGGTACTGAATATCACCTTTTGAAATCAAATTTATGACAAACTTTAATTGACCATCAAATGAAGGGAAAAAATAATGGTTTTGGTCATTAGTTCTTCACATTTCTTCTATGAATGCCCCAATTTTACTCATTTGATGATCATGTTATCTTTTTTGCCCCTTTGATGAACAATTCGGTGTTCATTGGCCTTGGGCAGGGTATACTTGCCCTAACATTGCATTTCTTGATAACGAACCCATTCTTAGGAGGCTCATCATCAGACAAGATGATTTTTGCTATCTCGGTTAGTATCTACAAATGGGATTGTATGAAAATCACTGAAATTTTTTTCCTAAAAGGATGGGCTCTACATTGTCACTGTCTGCAAAAGCTAGAAAGCCACTAATCTCACCACCTTACTCTTAAGTCCCCTTAATTCTTCGAATCCCTAAGTCTTTCAGTATTGACTCCCCCATTGATCATTCAAAGCGAATTATAGTAGGAGCCATGAAATTTGAAGCCACAGAAGCTCGGCAACGTCATGATAAGCAAAGCAAAATTTGGATTTCATTTTAGAGAACCCAGAATCTGAGTGTCCAAATTCAGTTGGGCATTGTTCCAAGATTCAAAAATGGATGATGATGGTCATTTCCCTTGGAATTGTATCTTTTTCTATAGCCCATTAGCTAGAAGAATTATAACGCCATTTGACTTTGTCTTGGATTTTGAAATGGGGTAGCAACACTCTCTTATTATCCTATAGAAATTTGATGAATTTTATATGGGGAAGGGTCTGGTGAAGGAATTAGTTAAGAGCATCGTCTTTACCATGGACCACCACTTCATTATCAGATTCCAAATACCCTCGTCTCCTTTGATGCCTTTGAATTCCAGTATTTTGAAGAAAATAGTATGATTATTTGATAGGCAAAATTAAGGTACTAATAGAAGAAATGTGAAGAAAAAATGATTAAAACTGTTATTTTCTTCCTTTAGTTTGATGATTAGTCACTTTATAGATGAGTAATGTCGATGGTAAATTTGGTTTACAAGATAAAGTTAAATAGCAAAATTTGGTACTTCTGAAAGTTTGATAGTAAATTTAGTTCTTTGTGTAGTTTAGAGTGGTAAAGTTGGTACTTAATCTATGCATAACTGTTCTTCCCACACTCATTGCAATATTTATTATTCCACTTGTCTAGAAAATGATGAAGTGTATTCTTTTTTGAATTATTCAGAAAAATGATGAAACATTTCTATTTTTAAAATTTTTTTAACATCCAATTTATTTTACCACCTTTAATTAAACTTTCACTACACAAATCTCAAAAATAGTTTTTTTTTTTTAATCTTCATTAAAACTCTCACTATACAAAACCTAAGGTAATCTTTTCTTTTTCTTTTAATCATCATTTAAACTATCATTACACACAAAAAAAATATATTTTAGTTTCAAGGACAAAAATGAAAAAAAATTATAAATTATATACATCTTAATTTTCATACCCAGATAAATGCATTATCTTTTATGGGATCGAGAGAGTATTTTATATTGTTTAAAATTTTATAGCATGTTAATATTTAGTACTCAGACATAATATTTAACCCTTATTTCATTTTTGAAGTTTCAATTACTTGTCAATCTTTCCTTAAAAAATAGAGGCTTAAATCCACAATTCACCCCCTAACTTTGCTAACTTGGACACTTAACCCCTTCAATTATGACTCGGGGCAACTCAGCCCCCAAACTTTGTAAATTGAGACATATAACCCTTTCTAACTAATGAAAATATTCTTGTTCATTTTTTAGGGGCTTAAATGACAATAACATTGAACAAGGAGGTTGAATTTGGCAGTTTAGCAATTACTGTTTGATAGTTCATCTTATTTTGTAGTTTTAATTAGCATGCTGAGGATACTTCTAATTTCATAAGGAACTCTCTGATCTCCTGCATGCAAAGTTGTGGAGTAAGACCACCTCTCAAACAGTAATATGCTAAAATGCCAAGTTCGGTCACCTTGTTTAATGTTATTGTCATATAAGTCCCTTGGAAACCAAAAAGAATATTTTCATCAGATAGAAGGGGTTATTCGTCCCAATTTATAGAGTTTAGGGGCTGAGTTATCCCGAGTCATAATTGAAAGGGTTAAGTGTCTGAGTTAACAAATTTGGAGGGTGAATTGTGGATTTAGGCCAAAAATAAAATGTTATCACCATTACTCATTTATCATTTCTCCAAATCCACCAAAATCACAATTTTCTTAAACTTTGTAGAAAGTCAAACCCAGTAGCACTTTGCGAGATGGACAAAATAAATTTCGTAATTCAAACTATTATCTCAATAATTTTTTATTTATGTGCAAAAAATGAAAGGGATAAGTGAAATTTTTCATAATTTTATCAAATTTTTATTAATTTTTTAGGCATTAAAATAGAAAAATACATAAAAATTTAATAATTTCTCAAAAAAATTATTTTCAATAGAGTATTATACCTACTTAGTAGTTGCTTTCAAATGAAATTAGTTCTAAACAAAAAAATAAAAGAATGAAAATAAGTAATTTTAGATTTAGATTACCTAAATCAAAATGAATTGGATAATATAATATATATATAATATATATATATATTTATCTTAATCACTGCGTTGAATTCAAATTTTTCAAAAAAGTTAATAGGATGTAGTAGTATTAACGGTAAATCAGTTGGATTCTGACATGTTAAGTAAAAAATTATGAATATTTATTTGGAAGAAGTTTCTAGTTTCAATGGTCCAATAATACCTCAGGGAGATTAAAATGCACCCAAAACTGTTCGTAGTTACTTCTGAGTCACCCACTGATGAAAACGTGCTAGATTATTAATGGATACGTATCTTATTCGGTTCGGTCTTGGTTTTGTGTGTCTCCAATCAAACTCTCTCCATTATTTTCAATTCCTTTCTGGGTTGTTGATTTTTTACGCGATTTATTTAATCAGCAACTAGTTAACTTTTTCTTTTATCAGTAAATTTTAAATTGTGTTTAGCTATAGAATTTTTTTTTTCCAAATTTTTTGATAAAAATTTGAGTGCTTAACATGTTTTAAGTATTCGCAAAATATTGTTTTCTTGGAAAAATCATATGCTAAATTAAAATTAAAAACATCTAAAATAAGATTTTATATTTTATAACATGAGTTTCCTAATGTTTAAAAAACAATATTTTCCATATACTTAACACAAACTATGAATTCAAGCTTTCATTAAAGAAAATTTGTAAAAAAAAAATAATAAGATCTTTCACATCCAAACACCACCCTTAATTTTTTTCAAAATTAAACAAGCAATGTAGTCCCTAAGTACTCAATAAAGTGGCTCAAAAGAACACATTCCCCACCCATGGCCGAAGTCCGAATCCTATCTCTCCTTCTCCAACTCTACAAAAATGTCATTTAGTCTGATTTAATTGTCTTCCGAGTTTCAAATTTCACTCATTAAATATTATAGACTATCTTTCTCAAACTCTATATCTAATAATAATAATAATAATAATAATAATAAACAAGTAATGTGTGTGGATTTACCTTAGTGGCTTTTGAACATCGCCCACAAATCTGGCCATTTCGCAAGAGGCTAGGTGAAGTTGGTGTTTTGAGCAAATTCGAATTTCCTCGGTTTTATGCTAGACATGTGTAAGTCCATCTTTTTTCGTTTAACAATGGGGATTTAGTATACATCAAAAATTTTGGAAATAATTTTCATTTCCTGAAAATATTTACCCATTTTAGTATTACATTTCCCCCCCCCTGAAATTATGCGACAATCATGTTTACTAAACTAAAAAAACTGAAAAATAAAATAAAAATAATAATTTTCACTGGTAAATTCCACCGATTGTCCTTAAACTATATCCAATGTTACTTATTCATCACTGAACTATCAAATATTGCTTAAGTATCCCTAAATTATATCCAGTATTACTTAATTATTCTGACGTCTATCATACCATTAAAGATGGATGGAAAAGTGATGTCACATCAGCAGCCACATCATTTTCCGTGTCATATCAGCAGCTACTTCATTTTTATGTCCTTCCTTAACGGTTGTGATGAACAACAAAACGATTAAGTAACGCTAGATATAGTTTAGGGACAATTAAACAATATTTGATAGTTTATAGACAAATAAGTAACATTGAATATAGTTTAGAGATGACCAGTGGAGTTTACCCTGATTTTCACACACAAAAATCATCTATTGTTCTGTAGAACTTTTCTATAGAATTTTTTAGTACATTTTTCACTACATTCTCCTACTATAGAGAGAGTTTCGGGTGGATAGGAGAAGAGGGGAAAAAATTATCTTGAGTGATGTGAAAATAGTGGTAAGTTTATGTAATACTACAATTGTCATAATTTAAAGAAAGAGTAAATTCCTTAGAAGGTCTTTTAACTTATTTTCATGTCCTAAATTGGTTTCCCGAGCTTAAGATTGTCCTATAGAAGTCCCTTAACTCATATTATGCGTCCTAATTGGGTTATTTTCATTAATTTCATCATTAAATCAAATGAAAAATGTTAACATGCCTTAAAAATATTAAAATAAATCTTGAAATAGCACTTCTAGTCCTTTAACATAAAAAATTTTCAACCTCAAACTTTTCTCATGTCCCACCCATCCCTTTCATCCTTCTATTCTTCACTACCACCTCCTACGCCTTCATCCCCGTGCCCTTTACTATTCCATCCCCGCAAGCCACTATGATGGCAAGATCTCCGACCTAACTCAATCTCCCCCTCTCGACCAACCATCTCTTTCAGAGGTCTCCTCTCAATCATAAAGTAATCATAGTCAGAAATTTTCTAATGCCATATGACAATGGACATTTCTTTGAACATCTAACTTGCATTTCATGATCTCATTTTTCAAAAAGCCAAACAGTTCAGGTTCTCTTCACCATATTCTTCCATTAAGCCTTGCAACATGCAACATTGATTTCTTAGGCGTAATAGTAGAAGTTGAGACCAATTTCAAGCACTGAAGATGCCCACGCACATCGTCGAAGTGCACCGTCCAAATCCAGCCAACAAAGCGATGGTATGAAGTAAAAGAAACATTGAAAGAGTTAAGATTATGACTCATAGTTTGAAAAGTAAAGAAATTTCAACAAGAACCAACATTGCAACAGCCAAGAAGAGACAAAGTTGCCCTTGAACTTACAGTAGGCCATTATTGGGATGGGGGAAATTTCTTTACCTTAACCAACCAAGTGACTCTTGAGCAACCGCCGGCCTCACTAATTCTCAACTTGCTCCCAATTTTTTACTTTTCCACCATTCCTCGCCGCCTCTATTACAATCAATGGGTTACACCTTTTCTAGGCTAAAATGCTACCATCAACAACAGATGGGATAAATAACAACCTAAGCCCAAAATCGGTCAACGGAACATCTGTCCATATCACATGAGCTATCCTTTGAAAAAAAATAAGCACTAAGTGTTATGCTTTGAAACTTGAGTCTATATATCCACTTAAGGCTTCCCACATTTTCTTTCATGTGAACAGCCCTAAACGGGAAATAGTGTAAAAAATATGAAACAAAATAAGTATAATTTAAGCAAATTATATATATTTATCTAATCTTACCCTTTACCAACTTAAAGGTGAATGCCAAGGTATTCTAATTTTTATGTAATGGAAATGGTATATTTGGACGAATTTGTATAACTAAAGAAAAATGACAAATTATGGAACATAGAAAATGTAACAACCCTAAAAAACTAAGAAAAAAATTACCAAATCACCCTAAAAATAAAAATTACCATTTTACCCTCAGGGATATTTTTATAATTTTACCTATCAATTTAGAAAATTAATGTAAAACTAAGAATTTTGATCCTCCACCAAGTCAAATTCCAAGCAAGAAGCTCGAAGTCATTTTGTTTTAGGTTAAAGGCATTTTTACCCTTTTCCAATAGAGCATCAAATTGAAAATCTGAAAGCATCATTGGATTCTTCTATAAAAAATGAGACAAAAAAACTTTGTCTTACTCAATTCTGAATTCATTTGCTTAGATTTTTTAAAATTCAACCTACCCAAGTATACGATTTATATCAGGTTCATGTTATTATTGTATGAGATAATTTCTTACTTAACCTTAATCTCTTTCTTAAAATAAAAACATAACTTTCAGCAGCATAACTTACTAGAATATTCTCTTTTTTTTTTAACTCAAATTAAATTTCTTCAATCTACTTACCTTTTTCTTATTTAAATAATTTTACCAATATCCCATTAATCTTTTTCTTTTTTTCTTCTCTTCGTACTCTAACTTAGTTAAGACTCTAGTTGGCTTCTAATAATTAAAACTTATGAACCAACAGCCTTCTTCTTCTTTGTTCTCCAGCTATCCCTAGCACAGCCACTCAAGCTATAAGGAGTTAAAAAAAATACACCCATGGCCACCATTCTTCAATTTGCTTAAACCTTTTTCTAGATCTGGCCATATTTTACTCTT
Organism: Aquilaria sinensis; assembly: GCA_005392925.1. Lineage (NCBI taxonomy): Eukaryota > Viridiplantae > Streptophyta > Magnoliopsida > Malvales > Thymelaeaceae > Aquilaria > Aquilaria sinensis. The sequence continues at coordinate 133,698 of SMDT01003109.1, read as the reverse complement.
CCATTCCTTTAGTTCATTTAGATGGCCTCTTAATTCTTCAATTTGTTCTGGGACTTGCATAGCAGAGTTGAGAATAAATCATCACAGAATAAAGAACAATTATCGCACTTTTTGTACCGATGTTGTCATCATCGTGCTCCTTATTGAACTAGTATAAGTCCAGCCCTTTGGGCTTTGTTTCTCTATCATCCAAGCAATTCTGAATGTTATTTAATTCCCTATTCTTACATAGATTCATTAGATTGAAGGAAAACCCTACCAAGACATAAAAATGATCTTACATGTGCCGGTGACTTTGAATTTGTTTGTGTAAGTTTAAATCCTTCTGTATCACTCTTTTATTTTTATTTCCAACACCTAAATATCTTATATTTTTGCTTTATATCTTTGATACATCATCCTTATTCAAAATTTTGGGTTTGTGTACATGTTCCCGATGCGATCGAACGCTTACTTACACTTAAGTCCCACCGTAGTCTCTTTGGAATTTTTTTTACTATTGATTTCAAATCTTACAGCCCCTTTTAAGTCTTTTCTCTTTGTTGTCTATGTTTTTACAGAGGCCTAAGAACTCTTTCCTGAAATGCTTAGCATTCCTTTGGACTCCCAAAGCGCCAGATATCCCGAAAACACATCGGTAATTGAAATCAAATTTTATCCTTTCAAGTTTAGTTTTTATGGCCATAAAGTGAGATATAACTCATGGTATTGGCTACTATAATTTTAGGATCATCATCAAGAAAGGCTCCTGGCACAATTTCGAGTAAGCACGAGGCCATTGGAGATGCCTTGAAACCTTTTTGGCCCACTAGATAAAATTTCGGCCTAAATATTAAGAATGTAAACTTCCAACTGTCTTTTAGGAAATTTCCACATTTTAGCATATTTTTTTAATTTTGTACCATCCTAATATTTTGTAGGACCCATTCTAGGAAACCGCCTTGTTTTATTGTATTATTTCTCCTTAGGTAAGCGGGAAAAACGGGTTAATTCTTGTAAGCCCTCTTAAGCCCAAAATAAGTATTAACTCGAACAATAAATTCTAAGTAAACAATTGTGCTAAATAAATTCTTTAAAAATATGGGCAACATGGGTAGATTAATTAAATTAATTTTTCTAGAATTCTATTTTATTTTGTTTTAATTTTTTTACCATTGAGATGTAATTTTGATTGGATGGTTGCATAGCTGTAATGATTTGATATATGATGTATGTTTGGCGCTAGTATCATACTGGGATCATTTACAACAAGAATTAAGTTAGAAATATATTTAAGACTATTTGAATAAACCCCACTAGTACCATGTGTAAGGTTGGTAAGCCAAACGCCACTAGTGCTATATTTAGAGCTGACAAACTCGATAGTAGCATGATTAAAGCCGAAAACAATTGTTAGTGATATGCTAGGGCCATAATAAACTACTATAAGTTGGTAGATAAAGGATTAGGTTCATAAATGATAAATGACTAACTTAGAAAGAATTCATGAAAGAGGAGGTAGACATTTAGCATAAATATACATAAAAAGATATCATCAATTATCATGTCATTCTACAAAACTAAACCAAAATAACAAGATAAAAAAATAAAATGCACTAGAATCACAACACTATACTAAAAAGGTTTTAAAATAAAATGAGTTACGGTCATGCATCATTTGATTGTTACATATGATTGATGTTTGCCTTATACGAGATTGCATTAAGTAAAAGATTTGAGGAGTAAAATAAAACACGAGACATGCAAGGTTGGCGGTAGACCATTTATGCATGACCTGATGAGCAGTAAATTTAGAAGAGAGATTTGGAATGGATGATTTGAACCTTAGAGGTATGTTAGGGTGGTGACGAACCATATCTAGTCATGACCTGATATTGATATGGAATTTGGAGATATGATTTATGCGCTGCTAGACCATAATTGACGATGGACCATACTTATGGTTGGTATCACGAGAGGCTCTACTTCGGTGTAGGTATCTCAAAAGGATATAACTTGGTAGCATTCATAGTGGTACTGCCTAAGAGTTATTCCGAAAGTAAGCAATATACACACTCACCACCCTAGGTTCGTATAATGACATTCAAGTAAAAGATTAAATGATTTGATCAATACGATATGATTTAATAAATAAAAGGAATTATGCGTATGCATATTAATTCAAATATGCTAGTAGGACTTTATTATTATTATGATGTTGCATGAAATTATTTTTTGATTAAATTACTGTAACTTAAAGCTTATTATTCATTTGTTGTTTGTTGAGGGAATATTATGACCCATGTGATGGGCATAATGTTTCCCTCTTACTAAGCAAGTGGTGTTCACCTTCCTTCTAACATGTTACCCTCGGTGAATACTATAGAAAGATAGAGTACACTGAAATGTGTCATGAGGTTCAGAATGTTGAGCAGACTAAGTGAGGGCACATTGTAGCCTTTTGAAAAATTGGCTAAGACTGAATTTTTATTTTGTGTTATTTCATTTCTAAAGAAAACATATGATTTGTTGAAATTATATCATTATTCGTATGTTAGTTTTCCTATGATTGCCATTTGATTACTCTAATTTAGTTTAATACTTTTATTATTTAAAAAATAGAATTTAAAAAATATTTTATCTCATATTTCTTAAATTATTTTTAATTAATTGATTAATAACTCTGAGAAATTAAGATATTTTTCAAAATTAAAAATTTCAAAATTGGGTGTGTTACAAAATAAAAATATTATAGACTTACAAGTGTATACAATGTGGCCAAATATAAGGACCTCAGTTCGATGGCTACATAATATTAACTTTTAAATAAAATTAGTTTCAGATAAAAAAAATGAAAATATAAAAATAAATCATTTATATTAACTTAGGTTAAAATGAATTGGCTTGAATTTTATTGAATTTTTTTCAAAGCATTATACTCTTTCACTTAACTCTAATAATAATAATAATCATGACGATGATGATGATCCTCAACATATAAATATGTATACAATATGTTTCCAACTTGTTAACACCAACATTTATACCGTGGTATCAAGCCCCTGATTTCATTTCTTTGGAAAATAGGTCGATCCATTTTTTTCCTCTTAAAGTTTACTATTTAGAACATAGATATATGCCCTTTGCAATTATTTTAAGTAAAAGGAACCTTTTAAGCTTAATTTTTTAATGAAATTTCAAAAGAAAACCCCAAATTAAAACATTATTAACTTTAGTTCATCTTCATCTTAATTGTAGATTTAATTGATATGCTAATTATGTACTACCTCAAACTTTTATATGAAATTCCAATTTTACCCTTTAATTTGTTGACTCAATTTTGAAAAATTCTATTAAATATGAAATTACTCATATACCATGTCAATTATTGTATATAAAGAAAGTTAGTGCATAATATAATACAAATAAATTTAATTATTAATTGCATATTTCCCAAAATAAAAATCCATAACGTGATCCTGATTTGATTTCATAATTGCAAAAATATAATTTTGTTTGCTAAAGCTTACTACAAGTGCATGACAAGTGCAATGAGATTGAAAAATAAATAGAAGTGATGTAATTAGGATAATTAAAATAAAATAACGGTAACTGCAACATCAAAATTGCATGACTCCAGTCCCAATTAATTATTTACATAATATTACGATAAGAGAATTATATTTCATAAAAATTTGATTAACATGTTTTAACAAGTAAAAGTTACTTTTTTGGTAAGAAATTGAAAATTCAAATATATTTAGTACAGGCATGTATAATTATGGCTTAGATTGGTATTATGGTGGATGTGAAAAAATAGTGGTACACATAGTTTTTATAGTGAGTAAATGGTTATTAAGTATACACAAATGATATTTTAATATTTCAAAATTAGAAGTCTGGCTAATTACATTTTATTTGTAAAATGTTTACAAAGCACACAAAATAACAACAACAACAACAACAATAATGTAAATTTTATTTACTAGGCGTTGAGTTATCATTAGTAAAGCCATTTCCTACTTATGAAAATTATTATTGTATTTAAATAAGTAAAAAAGTATTTAAAAAATGGCTTGATATTTTGTACACGGTTTTCTATTGGGAAAAAAGTTATCAGTATGGACAAAATTATAATATCAGTTTCTAATCTCTACTTTTACTTTTCAATTGGTGGTTCATAATACAAGGCTGTTAAATGGGAAAATATAACTAGGATGTCAAATATAGTTTTCTAAAATAGCATTTGCTTCGATTAGCCAAATGACATTATCATGCTTTGAACACATGGAAATGAAATTTTGGAAGTTTGTAACTACAATCCCAAACTAAGTCTATGTCTATGATTGTATGCATCTTAATGTCAATGAGAATAAACATGAGTTTATGCCTTTTGTTTGTATCTATGTACACACAATCATAGTGAAGATGATTGCATGAGATGATATATGAGTGTAGTTTTTTTTTTTTGTATTGTTCATGTTCATGTGTAATAATATTTTAAATAATTAAATAAATAATTTGAATTTAAATTTATTACTTTTTGTGTATAAGTAAAGAATAAATATTAAAATTGACTTTATTTACATTAATTCAATTCTTATGTATAATACACATTTTTTATTTTGATACTTCTTCCATCTCATGTTCTTTACAACATTCACTATTCAACAATTAATTTATAATTATTTTATTTTCAACATTTTAGTATATAAATAAAAAAATTTTATATATAAATGATAAATAAAGATTTATAGTTTCTAAATTTATTTTTTTTCAAATTTTTTCTAACAAATAATAATATGAATAAATTTAAGTTAAACTATTCCAAAAAGTCAAATATTTCAAAGAATATGAGACAAAAGAAGTGCTTTTTAATAAAAAAAATATTCATAGAATAGTTATAGAACTACTACTTAAATAAAGACTTCTAGTTTTTTGCTAATAAGAAGGGGTCTAGTTGGGAAAACAAATACCTAAAGATCTAGAGTTTTCAAAGTTGTGATATAAATTCTATACATTTAATTAACCTAGGGAAACGAGATATAGGCGAGTTTTGGTAAGACGAGCTCCTTTGAACTATTTAGACGATTTATAATACTAACTTTGTCCCTATTTCTTTGAATATTGTTCACAACAATAAATTTATTATTTTTTTAGTTTTAATAATTTAAAATATAAAAATAAAATTTTATATTCACAAATGATAAATGAAAACTTGTGATCCTCAAATTTATTTTTAAAGTTCTTTTCACAAAAAAATGAATCTAAATTAGACAATCTACCTTTAAATTATATCTTGTTTTGCATATTCACTCTCGAACTATTAAATGTTGCAAAAGTGGGATTAAAGTAATGTTTTGTAACAAAACTTCCCACTGGTCTACGATTCTCTGTTAATATTGATGAAAATTTGAGGCCAAACCCAAAATGAGACCCTGAACTCGAGTAAAACGAACACAAAACCTCTCAAACATAAACTTGTGTCACATAATTTCTTAAATATAAAAACCCAAAATAGAAAAAAAATAAAAAATATATTCGAAAATAAAAAACGCAACCATGAATTAAAAATGTAAATCACCCAAGATGTAATTATATTGGTATTTTTTATGATATCTTTAAAGTTTATTTAACATATATTTTTTTTATTCTTCTTGACTAGATACATAACAGATTTATAAAAATTTATTACTTAATTAAAAATTTTCATTCAAGTGATTATTCATTAAATAAATTTTTATATTTCAAATAAAATTTATTATAAAAATTTATTACTTAATAAATAATAAATATACTAAAAAGAGTTACTCATTCTTTTTCTGTTGGGTATCTCATCTGAAAGCCTCATGGATAATACAATTGGGCTTGTCTGGGCCCAAATACAACAGAGGAATGCCTATATTCTACGCAAATTCGAAGTTCCAACGGTCGTATCTTCCACTTTAAATTCCATCCAAAGGGTCCCTTTTCCTTCTGGCCTTCCGAAACCCATTTTCTCTGCTAGGGCTCCGTCATTGTTAGGGTTTCGAGCCAGACGTGGTCATTCTGAACTGATGTCCCTCGATCGATTCGGTGAGAACTTTGTTCCTTTGAGTCTCCGATTACAAACTAAGTGGTTATCTCCAATTGACGGCCATCACCATCTATTGGTTATTATTTACATGATGATTCTGAATGAGTTCGTTTTGATTCTTGGGCCGTACTTATAGATCTTGAATTCGGTCTATGATTTTTAGCCTTCGTGTTCTATCGACTGGTGGTTAACAAAAAATACAGATATTGGGTTGTTTGTTTACGGTTAGTTCTTGTGGATTTTGTGATTTGTGATTTGTCCGCCTCTTCGAAGAAATACAGTTTTCATGATTCTGGGTCGTATGAATTCGATCTTGTTGTATTCGTTCTATGATTTTATTGACCCCTTTGTTTTATCGATGGGTGGCTAAACAAAAGATTTGTGCCATGTTGGATTCTTAGTTGCCTTCCTTTTTCTGGTTTGATATTTGTGACAAAGTTTCACCTACCTCACCTCTCGGCTTGGTTCTTGAATTGTGCCTCATGTTTTATTGATGGGAAATATTGTTGTTCTGAACATCTAATTGATCTGCTGAGACAATGCCCAAATATAGCGGTGGCAATTGACTGCCTTTATATGTTGGTTCACTTTAGACAAGTTATACCAGTGAACTAATGGTGAAGGATATATGTAAAGGTTGTTTGTACGAATAAACACTTCGGCTTATGTTTTATGCATCCCTTTTTGAGAAGGCTGCTGGGCACATCACCATGTGAATCCTAGTAGTTGTCCCAGTAGCATTGTGTTTTGTGATTGAATTGAACATGCAGTTCCTAGTGGTACATGAATGTCTACTTTGGCTTATTTTTATGCGTGAAGGCTACTGGTCACATTTTATGTGATTCCTAGTGGTAAGGCTGCTGGTTGCATTGGAATGCAATTCCTAGCAGTTCTGAGGCTACTGGCTAAATTTAAATTTGATTCGTAGTAGCAGAGTACGCTTGGTGGAGGCCGCTGGTCACATTCCAATGTGATTCCTAGTGGTAAGACTGCTGGTTGCATTGGAATGCAATTCCTAGCAGTGGTGAGGCTACTGGTCAAATTTAAATTTGATTCGTAGTAGCAGAGTACTCTTGGTGGAGGCCACTGGTCACATTTCAATGTGATTCCTAGTGGTAAGACTGCTGGTTGCATTGGAATGCAATTCCTAGCAGTGGTGAGGCTACTGGCAGAGTACTCTTGGTGGAGGCCACTGGTCACATTTCAATGTGATTCCTAGTGGTGAGGCTGCTGGTTGCATTGAACTGCAATTCCTAGCAGTGGTGAGGCTACTGGTTAAATTTAAATTTGATTCCTAGTAGCAGCGTACACTTGGAGAAGGCGACTGGTCACATTTCAATGTGATTCCTAGTTGTAAGGCTGCTGGTTGCATTGGAATGCAATTCCTAGCAGTGGTGAGGCTACTGGTCAAATTTAAATTGATTCGTAGTAGCAGAGTACTCTTGGTGGAGGCCGCTGGTCACATTTCAATGTGATTCCTAGTGGTAAGGCTGCTGGTTGCATTGAACTGCAATTCCTGGCAGCAATGAGGCTACTGGTTAAATTTAAATTTGATTCCTAGTAGCAGGGTACTCTTGGTGGAGGCCACTGGTCGCATGTCAATGTGATTCCTAGTGGTAAGACTGCTGGTTGCATTGAACTGCAATTCCTAGCAGTGGTGAGGCTACTGGTCAAATTTAAATTTGATTCCTAGTAGCAGCGTACACTTGGTGGAGGCCACTGGTCACATTTCAATGTGATTCCTAGTGGTAAGGCTGCTGGTTGCATTGAACTGCAATTCCTAGCAGTAATGAGGCTACTGGTTAAATTTAAATTTGATTCCTAGTAGCAGCGTACACTTGGAGAAGGTGACTGGTCACATTTCAATGTGATTCCTAGTTGTAAGGCTGCTGGTTGCATTGAACTGCAATTCCTAGCAGTGGTGAGGCTACTGGTGAAATGTAAATTTCATTCCTAGTAGCAGTGTATGCTTAGAGAGGGCCACTGGTCATATTTCAATGTGATTTCTAGTAGCAGAGTACTAGTGGTAAGGCTGCTGGTTGCATTGAACTGCAATTCCTAGCAGTGGTGAGGCTGCTGGTCAAATTTAAATTTGATTCCTAGTAGCAGTGTATGCATAGGTGATTCCTAGTGGCTACTTCGCATTGTCAATTCCTCAGTTGAGAACTGGCCAAATTTAAATTTGATTCCTAGTAGCAGAGTACTCTAGGGTCAATTTCAATGTGATTCCTAGTAAGGCAGCTTTGCATTGGAATGCAATTCCTAGCAGTGGTGTGGCTGCATAAATGACTAGTTCTCCTTTCTTACGGTTGTCTGCTGGTTGCATTGGAATGCAATTCCTAGCAGTGGTGAGGCTGCTGGTCATTTAAATTTGATTCCTAGTAGCAACATACTCTTGGTGGAGGCCGCTGGTCACATTTCAATGTGATGAGGCTGTCGGTTATGGTCACATGGCTGCTTCGGTCTTGGTCACATGTCAATGTGATTCTTAGTGGTAAAACTGCTGGTTGCATTGGAATGCAATTCCTAGCAGTGGTGAGGCTGCTGGTCAAATTTAAATTTGATTCCTAGTAGTAGCGTATGCCTAGATATTATTGGCTGCTTCGGCTTGTCTTTTATGTGTCCCTCTTGAGAAGGCCACTAGTTACTCCAGGAGTGTGATTACCAATAACAGTTGTACTTGGAGGTAGAAAATTTTGTTGGTTGTGGTGCATAAATGGCTAGTTCATTTTTTCTTGCGGTTGTCTTTCATGATGGCTACTGTCCATGTACAGCATGACTCTTGGCAATTGTTGTTGTTTCAAAGAGGCTGTTGGTTATGCACATCAATGGCTGCTTTGGTCTGTTGCTTTCCAAGTTGTGAAAAAAGTCCCACTCTTTTGAAGATTTTTGCATAAGTGCATCGGTGAAAATTGAGTAGTGAGTTGGATTGCTGGTTGCTTTAAGTTGGATGGCTTTTTTAATGGTCCCTTTTTCAGAAAGCTATTGGTCAGAATGAGATTTGTAGCAGTCCTACTACTTGCTACATGTTGACTGGTTTGTTACCTTGGCTGAAAAGAGATACAGAACTTTGACGATGATCTTGAACATGGTCGGGTTCATTTGCCCAATAACGAAGTTGACATATGGTCCTAAACATCCTGAACCAGGTTGTTGGTTTCTGACTTGTGAAAGAGTTTCACTTCTCTCAAGGTTTTTGTACCAAGTTGGGTTGCTGTTTGCGTTGAACAAGCGACGCCTATTATGTTTGCACAATTATTCACTGCGGTTTCTTTTGTTCCCTTTTTGAGAAAGCTACTGGTCAGATTAATGTGTGTAGTGTAAGACTAATAGCGCTACTACCTTGGCTTAAAAGAGAGAAACTTGAAGATGATCCGACACATTGGTTTCATATGCACGACGATAAAGTTGGCATATAGTCCTAACCATGATGAGGTAGAAAGAGGTTTGTTGGTTTATGATTTGGGAAAAAGGGTTCAGTTTTTCAAAGATTTTTGTGTAAATGCATCAGTGATAATGTGTACTAAGGTAGATTGCTGGTTGCTTGAACATACTATTCCTATTATATTTTCATAGGTGTCCACTGTAGCTTTTTTTATGTTCCCTTCCAGAGAAAGCTAACAGTTAGATTGGTATGTGATTCCTAGTAGCACTACTGCTTGCTAGTAGAAAAATTATTGGGTGTGTGCCTTGGCTTAAAAGATGAATACAGAAATTTGAAAATTGAAGATGATCCAAAACAAGATCAGGTTCATAGGCACAGCAACAAAGTTGACATTGGGTCTTAAAACATGATGTGGTACTAAGAGAATTTGCAATTTTATATCGATGAAAAGAAAGTAGAATTTGCATTTCATACCGGATGCATGTTAAAAGTCTTTTCACTATCAGGTTCATTAAAGTCTTTTCTAGAGTAACTCAGAAAGGAGGCTTTTCACCGTACACTGCACAAAGCTTCTTTTGGTCTTTCACTAAGTTATCCCCGCATAATAATAGTTCTAAAGATTTGTGGTCCTAATACATGATAAACTGCAGGTTAGTTGGTCTCAACTGCATGTTAAAAGTCTTTTCACTATCAGGTTCATTCTGCTGTCCAGGTAAAAGTTCCATTTTTTCAGAAATGCTTTGGTATCTTTATAAAAATGTTAGCAGTTTAACAAATGAGTGTGTGCACGTTACAAGTTTTCACCTACCATTTTTCAGAATATACATTTCATACGGAGAAAGTTGGAAAACTGAACATAGTGAAAAGCGTAAAAAATTGGAGGATGAAGGTGGGTGTTATCAATTTTTACCCTGCATAAAAGCTACTTGGATTGATTCCTTTCTGTTTGGCCTACATGCTCTCTGAACCAACTTTTATTGATCATATCTTTATATTTTTCATATGAAGAAGCATCTAAGGTAACTGTATTAATTATAGGGGGTAGAAACTCTTTGGTAGCAAGTAAGGTTGCAACTAAAACTGAACACCTGCTTGTTTAAGAACTTTACCTTCTTGTAATCTTCAGTTAATCGTGGTGTCTAAATGAAAGAAATCAAATAACACACAAATGATGTTTTTGAATTGAATTTGTAGTATCATACAAATAACACTTAGTCATGTTCTGATTTGTTGCAGTGAAACTGATTAGTGATTGTTTCAATGAACATAGCAACAACCAGATGGTTAATATTTGTTTTAATATTTGTCTGTATGTTTAGTATTTGGCGCATGTCTCTTTTTGCGTTCCATATAGAATGATAGAACATGAATTCTGATAATTAAGCAGAAGGAGACATCCTATATATATATATATATAGATATATTTCATTGACACGTTCTTATCACATAAATAAAGTGCATGTAATTACTATAAATTTATTTAATATTTAAATATTAAACATGCATTGTATATTTTGATTAATTAAATAAGAATATATTTAATAATATATTAAAAAATTAAATTTTTAAGAAATTTATTAAAAAAAAGACAAATGAAAAAAAAAGAAAGAAAGAAAAAGGCACACCACAGATATAAAAAAAGCATAACTTAATGTTGGATAGAATATAGTACAATATATTTAATTTCATTGTACTATATTCTATCCAAGTTAAAAAAAATAAAATTATGCTTCCTTGTCATTCTTAACGGTAAAGTCTGGTCTCCCAAGGTTGTTGGGAACGATAAGCTTGCTACAGTGGACTAGCAAAACTAACACTTGAAAGGGAGCGTAGAGAAGGGAATCATAGGGTGTTTCTTTTAAGGAAGTTGACACTCTAATAAGTATCCCAGTGAAGGTACATGTTAGCTAAAAGTGTTAAAGTCAACGTACTTGAGAAGGTAGGTGGAGTTTCCCTTATATAGTGGTTCTTGGATGGATCTTGAGCGTCGGCAGTTTGGCCGCATGTTCACCATTGTGGTAAGCACACTAACATAGCAGCTAAGTATGGGAGTTGGCAGCCTTTCTTCAACTACTTATACAGTCGTACAGATGAGTGGGAACTATGCTCGGGGCAACCTAAGCTCTGGTCTCCCAAGAAAGGGTCCTCCATCTAAGGGGAGCTTGTTTAAATGCCTTTGTAGGTGTGCTTCATTCAGGATCCTGAAGAGCTTCACTAGAAGGTGCTAAGCCCTCTAAGATGTACCATCTATAAGTGCCCCCCCAACCTGAGTGGGTTTGAGGCACAAAAGGATATTGTGAATGTTTCAACTGTCATTTTGATATTTATTCTGAGCATTACCTTGGAGGTGAGTTATGGTGATGGCTTTGGAGGATAGTTGAGAAGTTACTTTGGTGGGAGGTTATTTAATGGCTCTTTCATTTAGGGTCCTCACTTTTTGCAACTTCAGTGAGTTTCGATTCTCTTGTTTTGCATTTGAATCATCACAGTATTTCTCTTTGCTCTGACCATCATTTTAGGTCTACTTTTCACTTCCCTCAAGGTATACTTTTTTTTTACACTTTTCCTTTTTTGGTATTTTTATGGTTTTGACTTTTTTGGCAACCTTCTCGACGGATTTGCCCTCCTTAACTAGTAGTTCCAAATTTTTCCAAGGGTGCCCCATGGAAGTTTATGCTGCCAACTAGTGGATCTACACGGTGGCTACTTTACCTAGTTCCTTGGTTGGCCCTAGCCCTATATTTAGTGTTTTCAGGTCTTGACTATCCTTACTGTTCCTACAAATGGCAGTAAATGGTAGAGTCTAGTCTTCTGGGAGTTGTTTTTAACAGTAAGCTTACTACAGTGGAGTTACAAAACCAGCACATAGAAAGGGAGACTAAAGGAGGGAGCCCTAAGGTGTTCCCCAGGGGAGAGAGCGTTTGATGCTCTTGTAAGTACTCTGATGAAGGTATATGTCAGTTGAAATTGTTAAAGTTAGCATATCTAAGAACATGGGTGAAGTTCCCCCCTATATAGTGGTTTTTAAAAGGATCCTAAGTGTCGATCGATTTGACCATTTATTCCCCGTTGTGGTAAGCACAGTGACATAGTGGCTAGGCGTAGGAGTTGGCAATTTTTCCCCAACTACCTGTACAATCTTATTGATGAATAAGAACAATGCTTGGAGCAGCCCGAGCTTTTTTCTCCCAAAGAAGGGTCCTCCCACTGAGAAGGGGTTCCCAACCATATTGGCCATATAAGCAATCAGTAGATGTATAGAGGAGCTCGGTTTAGATACCTCTCGAGCTTCACTGGAAGGCGCTAAGCCCACCCAAGGTGTACCATCACTTTATCTATTAAGTATTCTTCTATGGTTCTAAATATTTTAAAATATTCCATATTAGCTTTTTATTGGATGAAATTTATTAACTTAGATTAACTGTGTCTATGTAACATCAATTTTTTTTAAATCATTTTAAACTGTTTGATAATTTGTCTCTATAAAATTTGGGTTGGGAAATAAATCTTCTAACGATTAAATAAAATTTTATATTATAAGTTTTTCCTATATAAGAAATAGTTATTTTGCATAATTTATATAGTTATTATCTTACAACTTTTGGTTGGGTTAACAAAATGTATCTAGTGGGACCAAATTAAAATATTTTTAATTAGTTTAGAATGAAAATAGAAGAGTCAAAAGTTGAGGATGAAATAGAATATTATATTTGAGGTAATTTTCATAGGGCACCTTACATCACAAAAGTAGTTATTTTCCTAAAAACTAATCTCAATTTTATAAAGGATAATCTTTTTACATTTTTTGACTAAAATTTGACTTAAATATATTCATATTAATTTGTATTATAAATTTTTTTAAAAATTATCTTTATACTAGTTTTTAAGGTACCATTTCCATATAACAATTTTATATTTCTATAAGAAATTTTAGAAGAAAAAAAATCATGAATTAATTGCTGTAAATAGTAAAAGGCCCAAGCTTTACGAGACGGAGGAAGTATAAAGTTTTCAAATCATATCGTATGGCTTTCTTTTTCTTTCCTATTATAGTTTCCCATCTACTAAAGTTATTCCAACTAAATTGATAATATCAAATCTTAGTTTCTTTAAATGACCAAGTCAATTTGAAAAACAAAATATTATGGCGTCCCTCATACTAATATAAAGCTAATTAATTGCATTGAAAAGATCAAATTTGGGTTTCATTTTAAAAATAATAACTTATAATTTAAGGTTAAAATGGTTAAGCCACTTAGGAAAAATAAAATGAGGATATATTAATACTAATAAATAATCATCATATATGAAAATAAATATTAAAAAATATTTTTATGAAAAAAATATCAAGTTAACATACCTTTAAAGGTTTAATTATGATTGAAATTTAAGATTTAACAATAAATTTCATTCAAGTTGATAGATTATTCAATTTATAAAATATCACATTCAAGGTTTTGATGAGTAGTATTACTTGAATAACATGTTTGTTTCAAAAGTGTCAAGATAATATCATTATATTCAAGGTGAATATGAAGAATTAATGTTTTTATAAAGTAACTTTCATGGGTGAGGCATATATATTTGCTGGTAAATTCAAATATTGAAGGCCAATAGGATATTTTGCAAATCAAGATGTTTTTTTTTTAGAAATTAGGAGTCTGTATGGAAATTAATTGATATTTTGGTTATTTCTTAATCATTATCCTATTAAACTCCAAGGAAAGCAAAAATGAAAAAACTTTACAATGATGTTTCAAAAAAATAGTTAATTAATTGCTGTTAATATAGATATTTTGTTAGAAATAGAAGTTAAGTCATATATTTCATGAAATAAATAAGAATAGGGGCTTTACAGTAGCGCTTCACAGAAAAAAAAAATTCCTGTGAAATACGAATAGCATAACATTTTATTTAATTTTATAGTTTTATTTGTTTTTTGGTATTTTGAGGTGCCTATATGACAGTAATATATAGATGTAATAATCTTTTGAAAATATAATTTTTATGATAGTACTAAATTTTTATGGATTTTTGTTTTTTAATGCCTAAAGATAGAAGATTTCATAAAAATTTAATAAAATTTTAAAAATTTACTTAAAGATAGAAAAATTCATAAAAATTTAATAAAATTTTAAAAATTTACTTTTAGATGAATTATTATATTTACATAATATTGACTTTCAAATAACATTAATTATAGACAAAACAAATGTGAAAAATAAAAATAAATCATTTTGGATTAAGTTCATTTAAATTAAAATGACTTGGCTCTAAAGCAAGTGCCAATTAGTTTGTAAACTAGCCTACATTAACAAAATAATCCAACATTATGGGGCCAATGAAGAACGTGTGTGTGCATTTGATAGAGCTTCATAAATAGAAGTTATGGGTGATTTAATAATTGCAAAGTTAATTGATATGCTAATTAAGTAGCACCTCAAATTTTTATATGGAATCTTAATTTTAATTTGTTGAGTCAATTTTACTGACTTTTTAAATTTACATGCTGACTACGAAATAATAATTCTATAATAAATGGTAAAATTATAGCTTCCCCAAAATTTTTTGGAAAGTGTTCCTCCATTTCTAATTATAAAAATTTTTCAAATATGAAATTACTTATCTACCTAATTGATTATTATATATAAAGAAAGTTGACCCATTGTATAACAAATACCCCTCCCATTTTGTGAAGGATGACCTTTTTTTTTTATTAAAATTAGACTTAAATACATTCATATTAATTTGTATTATAATTTTTTTTAAAATTATATTTATCAACTAGAGTATTTAAGGTATCATTTTTGGATAAAAAATTTATATTTCTCTAAGGAATTTTGAAAGAAAGAAAATCATGAATTAATTGATATGAATACTAAAAGAGACAAGTTTTGTGAGACAAATGGAGTAAATTGTATTATTGATTATATATAAATTTCATTTAATATATTGGTGATTTATTAAAATTTTCACCAATAAAAAAATGTAATTTTCATTAAAGCGTAAAACTCATGAGGGGCCTGTTAGCTTATTTTCACATCTTAAATTGCTATCTAAGCTTAAAATTGTTCTATTGAAGTCTCTTACATCATATTATACATTCTAATTAGGTTCTTTCCATAAATATCACTGTTAAATAAGATAAAAATATTGACATGATATTAATTAATACTAAAATAAATGTAACATAACAATTGTGGTCTTCAAACTTTTCCAGTTAATAATTATAAGCCTTAAACTTTTAAATTTACTATTTACACCACAATTTTCATCCTTTTTCTCCTTTGCTTATGCTTCATTGCCTTGCCCACAAACTATTGAAATCACCATTCTCTACCCAAGACCTACGAATTGATAACAAGCCCATCAAGAAGAACCCCTATGCCAAATCTCATCGCCTCTACCTCCACCTACCTATTCTACTCCCAAATCTCCATGCTTCAACATAACCCTTCTCTATTCTTCAAATTTTCTCCCTTTCTTTATATCCAATTCTTCTATCAAGACATCCAATCAAGTTGAATCTTCAGACTCATAAGTCCTTCCAGTTTCTCGAATCTCAATTTTTTATTCTATTTGTAATGGGCATTATGTTGCATTTTTTTATTTCACAATTTATATTTATCAGATTTGTGTTGCCTCCTGATTTCAGCAAGGGAAAAAAGAGTGACTTTAGCACAACCAATCCTTGAGTGCAAGAAGGCACCCAATCAACTGGTCCTCGATGAAGCAGTCAATGATGACAACTTTGTCGTCATTCTTCACTAATTGTGGTTGATTTAGATATCTTGAAACACCCTTATATCCCATATAGGAAAAAATATGGGAAGTTTTATGTGGATATATAAGCTCAAATTTCAAAGCATAAGCACTTAGTGCTGATAGCCCACGTTGTTTAGTATATTGACCAGTTCTAGACTTAGGTCATCACAAATGGTATCAAAGCTAACTCGAGACAACGATGATGTAGCATATTATGTGTGCACATGCATCATCTATAGGGTTAATCCTAGATTAGAAATGTTGCTTTGCCAGGGGCCAATTAATCTTATTAGAGATGTTACTGATCCGGGGTATCAAGTAACCGGGCTGATTTTGGATTAGAGAGGTTGCGTGGCCAAGGGCCAAGTAATTCGATT
Organism: Aquilaria sinensis; assembly: GCA_005392925.1. Lineage (NCBI taxonomy): Eukaryota > Viridiplantae > Streptophyta > Magnoliopsida > Malvales > Thymelaeaceae > Aquilaria > Aquilaria sinensis. The sequence goes on along the minus strand of SMDT01003109.1, from coordinate 117,116 downwards.
AGAAACGTTCTTGGTCCAGGAGACCAAGTAATCTAAGTGACTCCAACAAGGGTGTTGGATACATAAATGGAATTTGTACGCTCTCATATCCTACATGAGAGAAAATGTGAAAAGCCTTATATAGATATATAAGCTCAAGTTCCAGAGGATAAACACCTAGCACTTATTCTTTCTTAAAGGATAGTCAAGTGGTATGGCTAGGTGTTTCATTGACTAGTTCTGAACTTGGGGTCATTACATGTCCCCTTTCTTGTTGATGGCATTGTGTTTAGCCTAGAAAGGTGTAACCCATTGATTGTAACTGAGGTGGCAAAAAATGGTAGAAAAGATAAAAATCAGGAGCGCGTCAAGAACTAATGAGGCCAACGGCTACTCTGGAGTCACTTAGCTGGCTAAGGTAAAGAAATTCCCCCTATCTTAATAATAGCTTACTAGAAGTTCAAGGGCAAATTTGTCTCTGCATGGTCGCTACAATGTTGATTCTTGCTGAAATTTCTTTACTTTTTCAAACTAGGAGTCATGATCTTAATTCTTCAACTTCTTTCTTACTTCTTATCATTGCTTTGTCAGTTGGATTAGGACAGTGCTCTTCGATAATGGGCATGGGCAACTTCTGTGCTTGAACTTGGTCTCAACTTCTACTATTACGGCTAAGAAATGAATGTTCCATGTTGTAAGGTTTAATGGAAGAATGAGATGAACTAGTTAGGAATGAGCAAGTGATGTCAAGAATGGGAAAGCTTTACCTAGATCTTTCATAGTATAGTTGGGTAAGCCTGCGAGGAAGAGTTAACTATGACCAGTCAAGAAATGGCTTGAAATAGCCATAGTGTGATATCTTACCTAGTTAAATGATTTACTTAGAAGTTAAAAGTGCCAAGTTTAGTATTGGTACAGTGTGCTCGAGTGGTCATGTTTATGACTTTGGAAGTTGTTGGCATTCACCAGAGTATAAAGAAGTCGAAGGTTAAAACCCTAGTTAGAGAAAGTCAAGTTAAGCTAGTTGAAAGTACAAAAAAAGTGTAAGTTTCATTGGACTGTAGTGCCTCATAAAGGAAGGGTCAGTGACTTATGAGATTGAATAATGGGCTAGTGGGTAAGGCTCACAACTCTAATGGATAGTACTATCCCAAGGTGCATAGGAAATGCTTTAATGCACTATGTGGAGCTATAGCAGGCGAGCTACCAGAGGAGTTTTTCATGGCTAACCTCCTTTAGATTATGAGCTGAAGCAAGTGACAGAGTTAGTTCTCCCACCTAGGAAAGTTAGTTTATTATGATGGGTTGTAGCTGGACATCATCTCAATGAGAGGTTGGCATGATGCAGTTTGCAATATGGTAGTTAGACGTAAAAGTAAAAACGGCCTTCTGTGATCATAAGTAAATAATAATTATAGGATAGCACTGAGCTCCTTAGTAGTAGTAAAGGGCCAAAAGGCTTAGGGAGAGGTCAAATTGGAAGCATGTCAGAGCCTAGTGGATAGGAGCAAAATGTCTAATTGGCTTGGTAGTCGAGGATGCTTAGGGTGGCCAGCATCAGGTGGTACATTGCAACTTAGTTATGAGCCCCGTGAGTGCTTTGAGTACAGGGTAAATGTTGGTGGTCAAGGAGCAAGTGTGCTAATGACATACCAGATGAGTTAACTTGGCATATCGAGTTACCAAGGCTCCAAGTGCAGGTTGGGAAGAGGGCTTAATGTGTAAGTTTTGCGTATCAAGGATACTCCAAGTAGCGCAATTGAGGCATCAAGACCCTTGGTTCGAGTAACATGCTAGTACCATTGTTACCGAGTGCTAGAAGGCTGAGTCAAATGACGTGAATGAGGCCCAAGAGCTGCTAGCCGCTTGGAGGTCCTAACACATGCACTAGATAAATAGGATTGTGATGCTTGGGTAGTGCATACGTATTTAGCACTGTGCACTAGGATTCTTGAAGCATAGGAGGCCATCCGAAAGAAGCATCAAAGACTCTTACTTTAGTGTACACCGAGACTTATAACTCTCGATAAACCATATGCTTGGAAAAGCCCTATAGTATAATGAAGCATGGAGCTAAATATGCCTTGGGTGCTAGAAGTGTGTTGAGGTAAAAGCTATAGTACACCAGTGACCACTTAGTCTAATGGTTGTTTGGAGTGCTGAGTACCAAACCTAAAGTGAAGAACCGTTAATATGAAAGTTAATGGACAGGTTCTGTGCTTGTTAAGCTATCTTGAACTAAGGGGGTTTTAGTATGGGAAAGTTAGGTGCCGGACCCAGGTTAAGACTTTTCGAGGTTAAAAATGTTAGTGGACAAGTTTCAAACTTGTTAAACTAACTTATGTTAAGCGCTTTTGGCACTAAAGGAAGTAAAGAAATGTTGTTAATCATTGAACTTATTTGGACAAGGTTAAGCTATCAGAGATCCTTAAGTAGTGTTAGTATGCTGAGGATGGTAGAGTACCATACCATAGTCTTCGAGGAGAAAGTAACGATAAGGTATTTTAGACTGAGCAGGGTCAGGTAAGGGTAAGGAGAACAATAAGCAATTGTGGTTAGGCTACTGTTTGGCATGAGCACAAAGTGTAGCATTTACTATATTACCTATATAATTAAGGGCCCGACTTGAATGCCGAAGGGCAATAATTGAGCAAGTCAGATAAGTAAGCACCAGGTGGACAGTTGAGAAGTTAACACTCCTTGGTAGGTTTGTTCAGGATATGCTGAGCATATCCTAGGTTTCATCTCAAAGTGAGGAGATTTAATTCAGAGGACTAAATTTTCAAGGTGGGGAGAATGTTATGGTCCTCTAGGCAACGAGCCCACAGTGGCTAAGTAAGACTTTCAATTAAGTCAAAATCCCTAGTTAAACTCTTTAATTAGTTTGAATTGGCAATTCAAGTAAGTTTATTAAAGGTTTTGAATTGGCAATTCAAGCAAGTTTATTAACGGTTAGATGGTTTTTAGGTCATTTTGGCACCTAAGTTTCACAGGGGTAAAATGGTTATTTTGTATCTCAAGGTGATAAGTTCGGTTTTCAAGCTCATAAGTTGTTCTTTTGAACCTAAGTGACAATAAACCAAAGTGTGGGACAAAATTACTGAACTTAATGACATTATTTGAGCAAGAAGTTCTTTTGCAAAACTTAAAGAAGTTGTAGGACCAACCTGTGAATGAGGCTTTTTAAACCATTTTGGGGATAGGGGTTTAGGATTTCACAATTCATCATCTCCTTCCCCAAAACCCATAGTTCACCCTTTCATCTCAAATTCTGTGGCTAAATCTTCACCAATTCATTAATTCATAATGGAATTCAAAGCCTCATGAAGTGCACAAATGAAAAGAAGCTTGCTTTTACATGGGTTGCTTGGATTGAGCTCAAAATCATGTTTTTAAGCTAGGTAAACTCTAGTTTCGATTGAGACTAGTTGTTCTTTGATTGTTCTTGGTTTTTTGAGCTTCCATGAGCTTGGGTCTAGTGAGAATGAACTTGAATTGGTAGCTTATTTGTTAATTTTGCTTGGAACCATAAGAACCCTTACTGGAACCCAATTTCTTGGTATGGTTCTTGATTGCTCGCTTGTTCTTCTCAGTTAAGGTAAGGGATTTTGTTTACACACTTCATTGATGCATTTTTTAGCTTGCTTACTTAGGGTTTAAGTGAGCTGTAAGAATTACATTGAATGTTTTATGGATTGTTCATGGTGGACTAGCTAGGTTCAGGACTTTGTGTAGTGAGTTTGAACACCCAAAATCTAGTTTTAATGGCATAGAAAGTTTCATTGTAGCCATATGTAGAGGTTTGGAGCTTAGGACGACATCCGTAGGGCCTTGAGAGGCCATTGGAGACATCCAAAGAGGGTAAGAAGCAAGTTTGAAATAGCTAGGCATAATTGGAACCCAAGAGACACTGTCTTTGGCGCTGCATCATCATTTTCTGATGCTGCATTGCTGCGGCTCAAAAGCATTGACATATTGTAGTATTTTTTTCATAACTTTTTAGTCAAGTGTCTGATTAAGGAGATTCAAGAACCTATGCGAAGCTAAGAAAAAGATCTACAACTTTTATGCTTTTACCTAAATCTAAATCAGCCCAGGTGAGATAGCATTTTACTTGGAAATAAGGGTATTATGACAAAGAAGCATGAGTTTAGTTGGGTGACTAGCTTTGGTGAACTACTATGACTACAATGGGATGCCGTTAGCATGAATGAAGGATTTGCAACATTGGTCACCTAGTTTGAGGTACCAATGTAGGATCCTAGAGCACTTAAGGAAGTTCCTTGGAACTTAGTAAGCTAGTATCTCACCATAGATAGGATGAACCAAGTAATTGATGGATAGTAGAGCACCATAGATGAAGGCTTAGTACATTTGTGGCCTAGTCGAGCTATGACCAAGGCTTAGTGCCTTGCTGATCTAGGTGAGTGAACTAGCTCAAGACACTAAGTGGGAGCCTAATGCACTTAGTTGAGTGGAGGCTTGGTATCATAGGGGCCTAAGAAGGCCAATGGATTAAAGCACTATGTGAAAGCCTAGTACATCTAGTGAATTCCTTAAAACTCAAGCAAAGAGCATCCACCATGTCCATGTTCTCCTGTGTAATAACAAAGAGAATGATATTTAGTAAGCTTAGTGCACTAAGGCGTTAGCAAGCCTTGGCTTGCTAGGGGTGAGTTAGGAATGGGTTGATGTCTGTGTAAGGACTATGATAAGGAGGGGTCTAAAAGGACCAAAATGGATGCATATATGTTGGCCCCCAAACTGCAGTGGGCTTGCAGTAGATTTCATATATATATATATATAAGCTAGTATTTTACATGCAAGTAAACCACCTAGTGAACCGTTATTGATTCTAGTTTTACTAATTAAGCTGTTTGATGCTAATTATAGTTATTTATGGTCTTACAGAGGCTAGTGGTACAATAAAGGACATAGTTGGGGCATGCATCTCAGTAGTTGCATTCGGTATACCCAAGTATATTATTTTAGTTGCTTTTGGAGATGTGCATAGCCTTTACTTTTGTAATGATGCACACTCATGGTTATTACTTGTATTTAATATACTTACGTTTTATGCTTTGACTTGTGGTTTATTTATGTTTTATAAAAGTCATGGCAATATTTTGATTTATTTTTTAAATACAAAAATTCAAGTTGAAGCAAATGCATGCATAGTACATTGTAGGTTAATGACTAGATGCATGAAAGGTTTTAAAATGGGACAAGTAATTAACTAGCCAACTACAACTAGCACGGGACTCCAGTTCCATAATCTTCCTAGGAGGGTCCCATTCAGGGTAAGGTTGGCCACTATGCTTAGCCTTCGCCCTTCTCATAGGCATTCTACTTGTAGACCTCTGACCAAAATAGGTAGTAAGATGTAAAAGATGATTTGTTAACCCCCCACAAAAAAAATAAGAAAAAAAAGAAAGAAAAGAAAGGGAAAAAAAAGAACTAAAGCTTTACGGGGCCCTTAGATCCATAATATAGTAATGGATAAGAAGAGCTTCATAGTGCACAACATCAAATTCCTTTAGCATGTCCTTGGTAATTAGCTTGTAAGGAAGAAGGAATGACACCTCTAAGTCACAGGGCAGGAGCCTTTGAGGGTCTCTTTGCACGCACTTCTTCCATGTCATAAAGTCTTCTAGCTCCTCCATTAGTTGTGCTGACATATCCAAAAAATGGGTAAGGGAAGGCCCTTCTAGGCGACTTGATCAGCATACAGTCTTGACTCTTCACTGAAGAAGAATGGTGATGAAGAAGAAATATTCAGGCCAAGCTTTCTAAGAATCTGGATATTCATGCTAACAATTTAATGCTAAAAGAATATTAATAGCAGATGATGCAAGCTCCAGGGTTTGCAAAGTATGTGCATATAATTGTTCGAGCTTAGCTGGTTGATGCAAAATTCACATAAAAGTACCATCACAAGTCTCCCAAGCCCTAGTTCCAGTTGGGTCATGTATATGGTTATGTTCCCACTCCAAGGAGAGTATCCTCTTTCCTCAAGGTTTGGAACCCACATCGCTGCTTCACGTGGGATTTAGTATTTCCTGTGTAACCTTTCCAAATCAGAGGTGGTCATCCAAGACACATAATTGTGGATCCCTGGCCAAAGATCCTTAGTTCTCCTATTATGCCCCCAAGTTGACAGTTCATTTCAATAGCCCCCAACATAAGAAACGGATGGCTTGACTGACCTGTTAAGGTTTCCAAAAGTCATGACCTAAAAACATTAAATATAGGATTATGGTTGACTAAGGAACCAGGGTTGACTGGCCACCATGCATCATTGAAAAGAAAAACTCTGAAATTCCGAGTATGAAAAATCCCATAGGGAACAAGGCATAAATCTGCTGGTTAGCAACATAAAATTTGATTGGGTACTCTTGGCAAAACTTGGAACTGTCAATTAAGGGGGCTAAATCCGTCAAGTAGGTTGCAGGAAAAATAAAAAAATCATAAAAAAAATACTAGAAAAGCAAAAGTATAGAGGAAGAGGCACACCTTAAGAGAAGAAAAAAGCAAATCTAAAATGGTGGCTAGAGCAAAGAGATACTGTGACGATTTAGATGTAAAACAACAAAATTGGAACTCGCTGAAGTTGCAAAAAATAGGCTCCCCAAACAAAAGAACAGTTAAATAACCTCATACCAAAGCAACTTCTTGAGCGTCCTCCTAAACCATCACCATAACTTAACTTTGAGGTAAAGCTCAGAACAAAGATCAAAATCATAGCTAAAATGTCCACAATATCCCTTTATGCCTCAAACCTGACTTTGATCAACTCAAGCTAAGGAGGACTTGTGAACCTTTGGTAGACTTAAGGCTCTTTATTGAAGCTGCTCATGATCTTGAATGGGGCACACCTGGGGAGGTACTTGAACCAAGCTCCCCCATGCTTCTGTTGAACGCTTATTCGATCAATTCATTAGGAGAACTATCGATGAAAGCAATTGACCCTCACCTGGGTTAAGGTCACGTTAGCGTAGAAATAAATGAGATTCGAGTCAGTGTGAAATCAATCCAATTCAGACAAGCCAAAATCAGCTTGGCTCGGGTTAAGCTTAAATCAACCTAAAACTTAAGCCAAAACCTATTACCTACCTAGGCCTCAATTGATTTTTTCAGTTTTAATTGAAATCAAATAATCAAATTTATTCAGTTTTTTGGTCTTATATACTAATAACCGAATAGACCAAATTATAGGAGAAAACTGAAATAACCAAAAGCTAAAATAACAGAAAAATTTTTAGTTATTTGATTCAATTGGAATAACCAAATTGTGTTCATACACATTTCAAGCCTCAAACATCTATAATATATTTTAATCACATAACAAACATCTATAACTTATTCCAAATCCAAACATCACAAACATCTATCACATGTACAATCTTTTCTAGATCTCAAACATAAACCATAGTCAAATAAAAATTTGGTTATTTTAATTGAAACAAATTGAAATTATACCCAAAAGTGATAGCTGAAAATTGAAAAAATTTTATATAACTAAAATTTTGCTCACCCTACCTGAGCCCAGCCTAACCCACTTAATAACTATCCCTCCTAAGCTGTTAACCCTAACCCCAAAGTCCTCAACCAGCCAACCAACTCACAATCGCAAGCCCTGCTTTGCCTCTGCTTGTGCAATCATTCTTACTTCTCTTACTTGCACATCGTCCTGCCTCAGCCACCGCCCTCACATACCTGTTCATCATCTATCCTACCTCGATCATCACCCTGCCCCCTCATTCAGTCTTGAGTTTGACCAAAAGTTCATTAAATCAAGGATTGTGTTGAATGATTGTGTTGGTTTCTGTTTTTGATTGTGTCACCCCGCCCTACCTCATTTCTATTTCCAATTGTGTTGCATGATGAAGATATTAAATTAAGGAGTTCTCTTCGAATGTCACTTCATTTTCATGATTTATTTGACTTATTTGAATTGATTGTGAACTTCTAGATCTTTGTTGGACTGGTTCATTTGGATTTTTGAAGTTCTCTTCCCATCTTACTTTCATGATTTTTAAGTACACTTAACGGGTTGACCAAGAACAAGGAGATTGCGGAGGAGATGAGAACAGAAGGGTAGCAAAGATGAAGCAGTGGAAGAGAAGAGTTAGCTGTCATGGCAGTAGGATACGTCAAGTTAGACCTAACCCGACCAAACCCTAATCCAATATTTTCAAGTTAGGTCAATTCAGGTTGAAAGTATATTTCAATTCCAGTTCAAGCCAAAAAATGATAATTGTTTATGGGCCAAAATATGGGGTTAAGGCCCAACCTGAAACTCAAAAATTACATCCTTGGGGAGAACAGAGCTCAAGCTACCATGAGCATCATTCCCACTCATCCATACAATTGTACAAGTAGTTGAGGAAAGGCTACTAACTCCCACACTTAGCCATTATGTCAGCGTGCTCACAATGACAGGGAACATGTGGCCAAAGGGCCATTATTTAAGGGAACTTCACCCACCTTCTCAAGTATGTTGACTTTAACACTATCAGCTGAATATACCTTCACCAAAGTGCTTACTAAAGCATTGAAGACTCCCCTGGAAAACACCTCATGGCTCCCTCCTCTACTTTCTATTTTCACGCATTAGTTTTACAGGTCCATTATATTAAGCTTACTGTTCCATTATGTCAGCGTGCTTACAATGACAAGGAATATGTGGCCAAAGGGCCACTATTTAAGAGAACTTCACCCACCTTCTCAAGTATGTTGACTTTAACACTATCAACTGAATACACTTTCACCAAAGTGCTTACTAAAGCATTGAAGACTCCCCTAGGAAACACTTCATGGCTCCCTCCTCTACTTTCTATTTTCACGCATTAGTTTTACATGTCCATTATATCAACCTTACTGTTCCAAACAACCCCAAAGACCATATTGTACTATTAAGAATGAAAAGAAAGAAGAAATCAAAGGTCAATGACTATCTACAAAATTTATAGTACTATTCTTTTAAATTTTGATAAAATATAGTACTATATATTTAATTTTAAATAAAACTAAGGGTACTTTATTTCAAATAAAATTAAGGGTATTTTATTTTGAATAGAACTAAGGGCATTTTATTTCAAATAAACTAAGAGTAGTTTTATTTCAAATAAAATATATAGTACTATATTGCATCCAACATTAAGTTATGCTTTTTTATATCTACAGAGCATTTTCTTTTCTCTATGGTGAGCATTTTCTGTTCTTTCTTTTTTTTTTTTTTCCATTTATGCCTTTTTTTTTTATAACTTTCTTTAAAAAAAATTTGGAATATATTATTATATTTAATTAATCAAAATTTGTGATGTATTTTTAATATTTAAAATTTTAAATAAATTTATAATAATTACATGTACTTTATTTACGTACGAAGAACATATCAATAACTAAGTATATATATACAAACTTGCTCCTTCAGCTTAACTATCATAGTTCATGTCAACATTCCATATGGAACGCAAAAGGAAAAGTGACATAAATATTAAATACATTAACGTACTAATTGTATCTAGTTGCTGTTATGCTCATTGAAACAATATACTAAATCAGTTCACTGCAACAAATCACAACATGGTTGAGTATAATTTGTACGATACTGCAGATTCAATTCAAAAACATCATTTTGTGGCATTTGATTTCATTCATTTAGACATCATGGTCAACTGAACATTGCAAGAAAGTAGGGGGCAAAGTTCTTAAACAAGAAAGTAGGTAGGTGAAATTGCCCCCAAAAATCTATTATACAACAAAGATACTTCCAAGTTCAAAGCGTAGCATAAACTATCTTAATGACTCATGTTTAGTCCCAACCAAAGAGTTTCTACCCCGCTTTTATAGTTAATATCGTTATCTTATATGATTAGCAACCAGCAGAAGGCTGATATTTATATGCCTTATTTGCAGAGAATGATGCAAATACTATCTATCAGACCTTGTTTCCAAGAGGAGAAACACCTCATGCAAAATAATTTCTACAGTTCAATCCCAGAAATATAACGATTAGGACCACAAATCTTTAGAACTATTATTACGAAGTGATAACTCAGTGAAATGCTAAAAGAATCCTGTTCAGGTTTTATGAAGTCTGTTACATTACGGTGCAAGTGCTTTAGTGTACCTGATAGTGAAAAGGCTTTCTGAATTGCATAAACAGCAGAAAACTGCTGTAGAATAACCTGCAGAATCTGATCAGTTTGACTAAGCGCTGACCTCTTGGTTTCTTTCGCTTGGCTGACCTGAAAATTGGCATACATGTAGTTAAATGTATGGCTTAACTGATTGGAATAATTTGCAGTCCAATAGTACGAATGTCCTCACAGATTGGATAACTAACACACTCTTTTAGCAGGTGGCTGGAACCAAAGTAAGTGGCCTTCTCAAATGGGAACCTTATAAAAAAAGCCATGGTAGGCAAGTGCTTGCTTACCTAACATACATCCGGTATGAAATGCAAATTCTTCTTTCTTTTCTTTGATGTAAAAATGCAAATTCTTTTAGTACCTCATCATGTTTTAGGACCCGATGTCAACTTTGTTGCTGTGCATATGAATCTGATCTTGTTTTGGATCATCTTCAATTTTCAAATTTCTGTATTTCTCTTTTAAGCCAAGTCACACAACCGACAATTTTTCTACCAGCAAGTAGTAGTGCTACTAGGAATCACATATCAATCTTAAATGTTAGCTTTCTCAAAAAGGGAACATAAAAAAAGCTACAGTAGACAACTATGACAGGAATAGTATGTTCAAGCAACCAGCAATCTAACTTAGTACTCATTATCATTGATGCATTTACACAAAAATCTTTAAAAACTGAACCCCTTTTCCCAAATCATAAACCAACAAACCTCTTTGTACCTCATCATGTTTAGGACTATATGTCAACTTTATCGTTGTACATATGAAACTAATGTTGTGTCAGATCATCTTCACGTTTCTCTCTTTTAAGCCAAGGTAGCAGTGCTATTAGTCCTACATTACACACATTAATCTGACCAATAGCTTTCTCAAAAAGGGAACAAAAGAAGCCGCAGTGAATAATTGTGCAAATATAATAGGCACCGCTTGTTCAATGCAACCAGCAACCCAACTTGGTACTCAAATATCACTAATGCAATCGTACAAAAATCTTGAGAGAAGTGAAACTCTTTCCCAAGTCAGAAACCAACAACCTCGTTCATGATGTTTAGGACCATATGTCAACTTCGTTATCGGGCATATGAACCCGACCATGTTCAAGATTGTCATCAAAGTTCTGTATTTTTAAGCCAAGGTAACAACCAGCAACGTGTAGCAAGCAATAGGACTGCTACATATCTCATTCTGACCAATAGCTTTCTCAAAAAGGGACCATTAAAAAAAGCCATCCCAACCTAAAGCAACCAGCAATCCAACTTACTACCCAATTATCACCAATGCACTCATAAAAAACTCTTCAGAAGAGTGGACTTTTTTCCCAACTCAGAAAGCAACAGCCTGAAGTAGTAATTGATATGCATAACCGACAACCTCTTTGAACCAACAATAACTGCCAAGAATCATATTATACCTGGACAGAAGCCATCATGAAGGATGAGCATAAAAAAGATGAACTAGCCATTTATGCACCACAACCAACAACATTTTCTACCTCCAAGTACCACTGTTATTGGGCATATATGAACCCGAACTTGATCAAGATCATCGTCAAAGTTCTGTATCTCTTTTAAGCCAAGGTAACAACCAGCAATGTGTGGCAAGCAGTAGGACTGCTACAAATCTCATTCTGACCAATAGCTTTCTCAAAAAGGGACCATTAAAAAAGCCATCCAACTTAAAGCAACCAGCAATCCAACTCACTACTCAATTTTCACTGATGCACTAATACAAAAATCTTCACAACTCGGAAAGCAACAGACCGAAGCAGCCATTGATGTACATAACCGACAACCTCTTTGAATCAACAATAACTGCCAAGAGTCATGTTGCACATGGGCAGGTGCCATCATGAAAGACAACCGTAAGAAAGGATGAACTAGTCATTTATGCACCACAACCAACAAAATTTTCTACCTCCAAGTACAACTGTTATTGGGAATCACATTCCTAGAGTAAACAGTGGCCTTCTCAAGAGGAAGACAAGCGAAGTAGCCAATACCTATGCATACACTGCTACTAGGAATCTAATTTAAATTTGACCAGCAGCCTCACCACTGCTAGGAATTGCAGTTCAATGCAACCATCAGCCTTACCACTAGAAATCACATTGAAATATGACCAGTGGCCCTCTCTAAGCATACACTGCTACTAGGAATGAAATTTACATTTCACCAGTAGCCTCACCACTGCTAGGAATTGCAGTTCAATGCAACCAGCAGCCTTACAACTAGGAATCACATTGAAATGTGACCAGTCACCTTCTCCAAGTGTACGCTGCTACTAGGAATCAAATTTAAATTTAACCAGTAGCCTCATTACTGCTAGGAATTGCAGTTCAATGCAACCAGCAGCCTTACCACTAGGAATCACATTGAAATGTGACCAGTGGCCTCCACCAAGTGTACGCTGCTACTAGGAATCAAATTTAAATTTGACCAGTAGCCTCACCACTGCTAGGAATTGCAGTTCAATGCAACCAGCAGTCTTACCACTAGGAATCACATTGACATGCGACCAGTGGCCTCCACCAAGAGTACCCTGCTACTAGGAATCAAATTTAAATTTAACCAGTAGCCTCATTGCTGCCAGGAATTGCAGTTCAATGCAACCAGCAGCCTTACCACTAGGAATCACATTGAAATGTGACCAGCGGCCTCCACCAAGAGTACTCTGCTACTACGAATCAATTTAAATTTGACCAGTAGCCTCACCACTGCTAGGAATTGCATTCCAATGCAACCAGCAGCCTTACAACTAGGAATCACATTGAAATGTGACCAGTCGCCTTCTCCAAGTGTACGCTGCTACTAGGAATCAAATTTAAATTTAACCAGTAGCCTCACCACTGCTAGGAATTGCAGTTCAATGCAACCAGCAGCCTCACCACTAGGAATCACATTGAAATGTGACCAGTGGCCTCCACCAAGAGTACTCTGCCAGTAGCCTCACCACTGCTAGGAATTGCATTCCAATGCAACCAGCAGTCTTACCACTAGGAATCACATTGAAATGTGACCAGTGGCCTCCACCAAGAGTACTCTGCTACTACGAATCAAATTTAAATTTGACCAGTAGCCTCACCACTGCTAGGAATTGCATTCCAATGCAACCAGCAGTCTTACCACTAGGAATCACATTGGAATGTGACCAGCGGCCTCCACCAAGCGTACTCTGCTACTACGAATCAAATTTAAATTTAGCCAGTAGCCTCAGAACTGCTAGGAATTGCATTCCAATGCAACCAGCAGCCTTACCACTAGGAATCACATAAAATGTGACCAGTAGCCTTCACGCATAAAAATAAGCCAAAGTAGACATTCATGTACCACTAGGAACTGCATGTTCAATTCAATCACAAAACACAATGCTACTGGGACAACTACTAGGATTCACATGGTGATGTGCCCAGCAGCCTTCTCAAAAAGGGATGCATAAAACATAAGCCGAAGTGTTTATTCGTACAAACAACCTTTACATATATCCTTCACCATTAGTTCACTGGTATAACTTGTCTAAAGTGAACCAACATATAAAGGCAGTCAATTGCCACCGCTATATTTGGGCATTGTCTCAGCAGATCAATTAGATGTTCAGAACAACAATATTTCCCATCAATAAAACATGAGGCACAATTCAAGAACCAAGCCGAGAGGTGAGGTAGGTGAAACTTTGTCACAAATATCAAACCAGAAAAAGGAAGGCAACTAAGAATCCAACATGGCACAAATCTTTTGTTTAGCCACCCATCGATAAAACAAAGGGGTCAATAAAATCATAGAACGAATACAACAAGATCGAATTCATACGACCCAGAATCATGAAAACTGTATTTCTTCGAAGAGGCGGACAAATCACAAATCACAAAATCCACAAGAACTAACCGTAAACAAACAACCCAATATCTGTATTTTTTGTTAACCACCAGTCGATAGAACACGAAGGCTAAAAATCATAGACCGAATTCAAGATCTATAAGTACGGCCCAAGAATCAAAACGAACTCATTCAGAATCATCATGTAAATAATAACCAATAGATGGTGATGGCCGTCAATTGGAGATAACCACTTAGTTTGTAATCGGAGACTCAAAGGAACAAAGTTCTCACCGAATCGATCGAGGGACATCAGTTCAGAATGACCACGTCTGGCTCGAAACCCTAACAATGACGGAGCCCTAGCAGAGAAAATGGGTTTCGGAAGGCCAGAAGGAAAAGGGACCCTTTGGATGGAATTTAAAGTGGAAGATACGACCGTTGGAACTTCGAATTTGCGTAGAATATAGGCATTCCTCTGTTGTATTTGGGCCCAGACAAGCCCAATTGTATTATCCATGAGGCTTTCAGATGAGATACCCAACAGAAAAAGAATGAGTAACTCTTTTTAGTATATTTATTATTTATTAAGTAATAAATTTTTATAATAAATTTTATTTGAAATATAAAAATTTATTTAATGAATAATCACTTGAATGAAAATTTTTAATTAAGTAATAAATTTTTATAAATCTGTTATGTATCTAGTCAAGAAGAATAAAAAAAATATATGTTAAATAAACTTTAAAGATATCATAAAAAATACCAATATAATTACATCTTGGGTGATTTACATTTTTAATTCATGGTTGCGTTTTTTATTTTCGAATATATTTTTTATTTTTTTTCTATTTTGGGTTTTTATATTTAAGAAATTATGTGACACAAGTTTATGTTTGAGAGGTTTTGTGTTCGTTTTACTCGAGTTCAGGGTCTCATTTTGGGTTTGGCCTCAAATTTTCATCAATATTAACAGAGAATCGTAGACCAGTGGGAAGTTTTGTTACAAAACATTACTTTAATCCCACTTTTGCAACATTTAATAGTTCGAGAGTGAATATGCAAAACAAGATATAATTTAAAGGTAGATTGTCTAATTTAGATTCATTTTTTTGTGAAAAGAACTTTAAAAATAAATTTGAGGATCACAAGTTTTCATTTATCATTTGTGAATATAAAATTTTATTTTTATATTTTAAATTATTAAAACTAAAAAAATAATAAATTTATTGTTGTGAACAATATTCAAAGAAATAGGGACAAAGTTAGTATTATAAATCGTCTAAATAGTTCAAAGGAGCTCGTCTTACCAAAACTCGCCTATATCTCGTTTCCCTAGGTTAATTAAATGTATAGAATTTATATCACAACTTTGAAAACTCTAGATCTTTAGGTATTTGTTTTCCCAACTAGACCCCTTCTTATTAGCAAAAAACTAGAAGTCTTTATTTAAGTAGTAGTTCTATAACTATTCTATGAATATTTTTTTTATTAAAAAGCACTTCTTTTGTCTCATATTCTTTGAAATATTTGACTTTTTGGAATAGTTTAACTTAAATTTATTCATATTATTATTTGTTAGAAAAAATTTGAAAAAAAATAAATTTAGAAACTATAAATCTTTATTCATCATTTATATATAAAATTTTTTTATTTGTATACTAAAATGTTGAAAACAAATAATTATATATTAATTGCTAAATAGTGAATGTTACAAAGAATGTGAGATAAAGAGAGTATCAACTATCAAAGCAAAAAAAACTTGTATTATAAATAATCATGAGTAAATTACACCCGCTACCCCCAACCTTTAATTATTATCTCATTTCTAACCCTAACTTTCATTTTGCTCGTATCGTATCCTTAACCTCAATAAATTATTTCATTTTAGCCCCTTTTTGGACGAAAATAGCTATCTTGGATGGAAAAAGCCACGTCACCAGATTACTGTAGGGAAAAATACTTGTTTTAACTCTTGTAAAAATCCTCTTTCCTAAAAATGCCTTAAAACTTTTAAATCTAACAAAAAAACTTTAAAATTTCTCCGGCCAACTCTCCCCTCCCTCTCTGGCATCCCTATCTCAGCTGCCTCCCTCTCCGGCGAACCCTCTCCTACCTCTCATCCCTCTCCGACCTCTTCTCTACGGTGAGTTTTGTTAACCGGTTTCCCTCTTACTCTCGGTCCCTCGTGCTCTTGTCGCTGAATCGTCATCGTCTACTCGCCGCTGAATCGCCCTCGCCTCCTGGCACCAAATCGAGAGAAAACCGAGTCGGGCTCCTCTCTCTTGTCGCTGAATAGTCGTCGTCTACTTGCCGTCAAATCGCCCTCGCCCCAATCCCTGCTTGCGATTCAGTCCAATTTTGTCAAATTCCATCGATTCCGGCGTGATTCATGGTTCCTCTCCCTCGCCCGATTCCATCGATTCCGTAGCGATTCATTGCGATTTATCCAAAGTCCGCCCCGATTCACGAGAGAAAAGAAAAGAAAAAGGAGCCCCGACTCGGTTTTCTCTCGATTTGGTGCCAGTGAGAGAGGGCGATTTGGCGACGAGTAGACAACGATGATTCAACGACAAGAGCATGAGGACTGAGAGTTGCAGCTGAAGACCGAGCTCAATTTCGTTGCGAAAAGGAGGCTCGATTTGCGAGAGGGAAACCGGTTAACAAAACTCACCGTAGAGAAGAGGTAGGAGGGGGTTCGCCGGAGAGGGAGGCGAGAGTTGGCCGGAGAAATTTTAAGGTTTTTTTGTTAGATTTAAAAGTTTTAAGCATTTTTTGGAAAATGGATTTTTACAAGGGTTAAAACAAGTATTTTCCCTACAGTAATCTGGTGACGTGGCTTTTTCCATCAAAGATAACTATTTTTATCCAAAAAGGAGCTAAAATGAAACGATTTATTGAGGTTAAGGATACGCTACGAGCAAAATGAAGGTTAGGGTTAGAAATGAGGCAATAATTAAATGTTGGGGGTAGCGAGTGTAATTTACCCAAATAAGAATTGAATTAATGTAAATAAAGTCAGCTTTAATATTTATTCTTTATTTATACACAAAAAGTAATTAATTTTAATTTTAATTCTTTATTCAAATATTTAAATTCTAATCACTTAGCAAAATATTAATACACATGAATATGAACAATACAAAAAAACACTACACTAAGATATTATCTTATGCAATCATCTTCACTATGATTATATGTACATAAATACAAGCCAAAGCCATAAACTCAACTTCATTCTCATTGAGATTTAGATGCATACCATCGTAGGCATAGACTTAGTTTAGGATTATAGTTAAAAACTTCAAAATTTCATTCCCTTGTGTTCAAACTATTTTAGAAAACTATATTTGGCATCCTAGTTATATTTCTCCATTTAATAGACTGGTAATAGTAATCACCAATTGAAAAGTAAAATGGAGATTGAATGCTGATATTATAATTTATCCATACTGATAACTTTTTTCCCGACAACAAACTGCATACAAAATAGCAAGTCAATTTTTAATAATTTTTTACTTTTTTAAATACAATAATAGATTCCATAAGTAGGAAATGGCTTTACCAATGATAACTCAACACCTAATAAATAAAATTTACATTATTGTTATTATTATTGTTGTTGTTATTATTATTGTTGTTGTTTCAAGTAGTTTTTAGATATTTTGCAAATAAAATGCAATTAGCAAGACTTCTAGTTTTGAAATATTAAAATATGATTTGTGTATAGTTAATAACTCCATTTAATCATTGTAAACACTATGCATGACCAGTATTTTTTCACATCCACCATAACACCAATCTAAGCCATAAGTATACATACTTGTTAAAACATATTAATCAAATACTTATGAAATATAATTCTCTTACGGTAATATTATGTAAATAATTTTTGGGATATATTCAATTGTTTTAGCATAAAAATATAATTAATTGTAATTGGAGTCATGCAATTTTGATGTTGCAGTTAACGTTAATTTATTTTAATTATCCTAATTACTTGACTTCTATTTATTTTTCAATCTCAATGCACTTGTCTTGCACTTGTGGTAGGCTTTATTAAATAAAATTATATTTTTGCAATTATGAAATCAAATCAGGATCACGTTATAGATTTTTATGTAAACTGTCTATTAAATTTTGAGTTGTAAACTTTTGAAATGAACTTAATTATTATAAAATTTCAAATTTCACTTATCTATATATAATATTATTTAGTATTTTCTATTATTAATTGTAAATTTATACACTCGAATAACCCGCTCCACACCACGTCCCCACCTCCACCCCCTTTAGGTTGAATTCTGGCTATGCCTTTGCCGTTGTGTAAAACTTAGAATACCTTGGCATTCATTTTTAAGTTGGTAGAGGGTAATATTAAATAAAGATATATAATTTTCTTAAATTATACTTATTTTGTCTCAGATTTTTGACACTCTTTTTCATTTTGAGCCATCTTAAATTCTCTGCACTATTTTATTTTTTAGCAAGTTTTACTAACACAAGTTTATCAAGATACCCCTCCTTCCACTCTCACTTTTGAAAAGCAAATTGTGGCAATTATGTTCTTCGTTTCTCCGATCTCTATTATGCCACCGCGGGAATAGTTTCCTTGTCTGACTTCTCCTACCTTTGACTCAATGTCACCTTCTAGGCTTGCCAGTATTACAGGTGTACGCACAAATTTCGCGTGTAAAAAAATTATACCCTAAAATTAATTGTAGCACAAATTACAATATTAAAATTTAGAACTGAGACTTTGGGGGATCGACTCTCCAGCGTGCTTCTCACGTACACAATCCTCTAATTAACATTTCGAGCTTTTGGTGGAGACACGAACGGCCTCTTTACGAACACGGACTCCGAATTTATCTTGCACGAACACGAACCGAGGTCATTGCCGCTACTTTCGGTGTGAGATTTCTGTTGTACTCCTTAGACTTGGTGGCTTCGGGCAATGTCCGCCGCTTTCTTGCCGTTTTCCTTGGAGTTTGACTTGACGCAGCACAGAAATGAATCTTTCACGTTCCTCACCCCTTTTGCCGGATCTGGACTTGAACTTGATGCAGTGCTGTCCCGCGTTCTTCGCGTTCCTTGCCGCGTTCTTCAAATCTGGCCTCGAAATTGGGATTTGATCTTCTTTGGAGTTGATTTCTTCTTTCGTCGGACGTTTGTGCTTGATCTTCTTGAAGAATAGGAGAAAACTTCTTGTAGAGAGATTTTTCTTCCTTTCTAAGTTTTTGCCTCTCCAATTTCTTCTCGTTTCTCCTTTTTTTTCTTTGGTTTTGAGGACCTATTTATAAGTATAGAAAAGAAGTGGTTTGGTTCAAGATAATCACATGTGACAATTATCACATATTTATCTCTTATATTTTTCTTAAGAGAAAATAAGTATGATAATTATCTCTCATTAATTATCCAATTCATTTAATTTAAAAGGACAATTAATAGAGCATTCTAGAATGTTCTAGAATATTTGAGCAAAATCATGGGCTTTAATCATTTTGGATTTTAAGGCCCAATTTACCAAAAGTGGACTTTGGCTAAAATGACATAATGAGTCTTCATTCAAGACCTTCAATTGTGTGCTTTTGGGCTCCCAAAATTGGGTTTCTTGAATTTGTAGTTTTCAAAATTGATGGACTTTTAAATTTTAGGCATCAATTTAGAAATGGCCTAGACAATTTTAAATTGGGTTTATATTTTTAACCCAATTAAATTTTGATGTCTCCAACGGGTTTATTGAAGCTTTAGAGGTTGGGGTGTTGAGACTCATCTAGGTTCTATTGAGGCGTTGTGGGTTCATTATCGAGGCTAAAAGGATAGAGTGGGATTGAAAGGAGGTCAAGATCATTGCATGATCCAAGAGAGAGGTTGAGACAGAGGCAAAGGGATGAGATCCGAGAAGGAATCAAGGAGGCAATGGAGTGGTAGGTTGCGTGCAGTGCGGACGAAAGAGGCAGATTTAGTTTGGTGGTGTGGCAAGCGGGTAAGAAAAATGGTAGACTAGGGGTAAAAACAAAAAAATATACATAATTTATCATTCTAAATTTCCATGCCATACATAACTGAAGCAAATAATGTGGGACTGAAAGAGAACGTAATTAATAATACTTATATAAAAGTGAAAACATAACAAAGACAATGATTTTGTTTGAGAATAGTGTAAACTTTTAGTATTAAATGTTAGAAAAACTATCCAATAGTAACTTCTAGTAGTAAAAATTTTTAAAAATTATTACAGCAATTGACAATTTATTTTAATTTTTAACACTAATTTTGAGCGCTATTTCAACGAAGGAAGTACTAAAATTGTACTTGGTTTAATATTATTTCTCGATTATGTTTGGTGTTCGAGGCTGAACAGTTAAAAAGAAAAAACAGCTTGTAACGAAACATACTCCTAAAAAGCAGGGAAATGCGTGCCAATGATTCTGATGAACCCTCCTATAATGATTAGGCCGACAAAAGGAAGCCCATGCCTGGAGAAAAGGTTCAAAAGAATCCCTAAAGAAAGAGAACAAGAAAAGCGATTAAAATTTTTTCTTTTCCCTCTTCTCTTTATCTAATTTATTTATTTATATTATTATTTATTAATATATATATATATATATATATATATATATATATATATATATATATATATATTATATATATATATTTAAAAATTATATGTCTTTATCATTCATATATAAAATTTTTTCATTTATATGTTAAAATATTAAAAATTAATAATTATATATTAATTACTGAAAAGTGAATTATGTAAATAATTTGAGACGGAAAGAGTAGTAATGATAATGATATTATTCGGCCAAGTTGGCGACGGAAAGGAGAGAAATTAGGGCTCAAACACATGCACAACAATCAATCGATTCCCTTTTTTAATCGTTCTTTCTGTTTCTAATCTGAGTTTTTGCCTCCATAACAGAAAATCGGCAACTTTCGGTGTACAAAATTATCAATGTTGACTAGTTATGATGGCTACAATAATTAAACTCATGAAGTGACAAGTTCACCGGGGACCATATATGAATCACATCATTAATCAGATAATTAAGATAAGATTAACAAATAATACTAATCTATATTAAATATTGAGTCTATACAACAACCTAGAGATCATTTGAATTTTCTCACCCTTCTACAAACTATTGCCTCTGCACCACCACATCAACTTCTTGTTCCCGTTTCTTGATAGTTTGCTCCTTCCAGTCAGTGAACACATAAATAGAGAAATGGCTTCACCCAGAAAAGGCAAGCAACTTGGAGAGCTACTCAAGGAACAACAAGAACCTTTCATCTTGGATGAGTACCTTTTAGAAAAAGGGTTTATAGGGAAGGGCCTCAACTCAGATTCAAACAAGCAAGCAAAGAAAAAAAGGAAGAGCAATCCTCATTGTTCAAAGGTTCTTAAAGCCATATGTACCAAGTTCAAGTTCTTTTCCATCAGCAAGCACCCCAGGACCAAAAACTCTGATGGTGAACAAAAAACGGCTGTGGCAACTGGCGAGGCAAGAAAAAGCCACGAATTGGAAGAAACAGACAGATTTTCCTGCACTAGCGGCACAACGGTGTATAACTCGTGTGCAGAAACCGACCCAGAAGAACAAGACTACGCTCAAAGAGAAATAGAGGTAGAAAGGCTATTCTTCTGATGTTCATTTTAAGTGATAATCAGTCCTGTTCGGTCACTCACCAGGGCTAACAAAATGCTGCAGATAGAAAGCTTCAGTGGAGAAGCACCCAGCGTGACCAAGACCACAACCCTGTTTCAGCAGTAGGAGAAACAGATCCATAGGAAGGATCACAGTTTTTCAACATACAGTCATCCAAACTACCAGCTCCCTAACCATCTTCTATCAACACACAGTTATGTATTACTGCGAAGGGAAAAAGAAGTGCACAAATTCCAAGCGAAAAGCAAGAAAACTATACTCGGGCAATAACAGAAGACGCCATTTTATAGTTGTTGCCTGAGTTTAGCCGTGGTAATAACAGAAGACTCCCTTTAATACTCGTGCAATAACAGAAGACTCCAAGCGAAAAGCAAGCTAAACTCTGCAACATGCTTGTTAGTTAAAGACTCGTGGACGGGGTTTAGCAATAGGGTTCATTTGGTTGGATCGATTTAGAACCGATACAAATAGAACAATCCGATTAATTTTTGGTTTTTACAAATTTAATCTAAACCATCCAAATTACATATTAAAATCAATCAATCAGAACCATTCAAATTATAATTTAGTTTTTATTCAAACCATCCAAATTATAATTCAGTTTATCTAATTTTTACAATTTAATTCTTTTTATTAGAACTAAACACATGGTAATTGAAAAAAAAATAAAACTAGGAAAGATATGATAAATTTTGATAATATTCCATTTATACCTAAACTTAAGGTTTGATTTATAACATATGGCCCAAAATTACAAAAAAAATGACCTTATATATGTGAGGTTGACAGGTATAATTATAAAATACGTATTACTTTTCAGTTTATTCGGTTTTAAGCTTGGGAACCAATAACCGATCCGACTACTAGATAAGAAATTCAGTTTTAATCCAATCTGAACCAAAAAAAAAAAACCGAAGCATTTTATCCAATACAAATAATCCATTTGGATTATTTGGTTTTATCCAACTAATGAACACCCCTATTTAGCAATATCAAAAAGCCTTCTATGGTTCAACTTGTCATCTCAACACAGCATCAGTAAAGGGATCTTCAAGATGACAGTCAGCTCTGTTTAGTTGTGCCAGAGGCTCTTAGGTGTTAGGGAGAAGGAAGAAAGACAGAAAACGACCAGTAAATTTCTAGGATCTGAAGAGATTGCTCTGCCCATCTAAACCAAACCAAGGAAGAAGGAAGCAAAATGTTATGTAAATCCATTGGCAAGAACTACATTTGGCACAAACTAGGCATATGGAAGAACACAAGTGTCAAGCTTGGCCTGAAATTGGAGATTGCATCTAGCAGAAGGGTACAGACATGACCCAACAGTAGGTTTTGAAGCCTTTTACATTGTGGGGCTACGTAAACTATACCTAACAGTCAAACATTTCAAACCTTCATAGCATCTCAGCACGATTTATCTAACCGGTGTGTGGTCTAATTGTGTACAGCATGGATAAACCAAAATACCGAGCCATGATATGAAACACACTCACACCAAGACACTGTTAAGGGTACAAGTGTTTTAAGGGGTTAAAAATTTTGGCAATAATTACTCTGCTATCCATTTTAACTAATCAAGGTGAATGAGGAAAACAAGAGTTCGGTAATGAGTACACAGTATGGAAGGTTTTGCACGAAAAACAGGAGGCCACTTACATCCTTGATACAAAAGCAACACAAGGTATGCAAATTTTCAAAGGCCTCCGAAGCAACTGCAAGGTAGTGAAGTCTAAGAACCTGTTTGACTCCAAATTCCGACTGACATTTTCCAAGAACTTCCGAAAAGCTCCGACCTTGAGTTTTTTCTTCAGCACCTACTGTCTGTTCCTAGAGTAGCGCGGTTCTGGAGCAGCTGTTTCATTTGGCCAATTTAATTTCACAGGTAGAAACAGTGTCTAAGAAACTCAGCTGAACAGACACTTCTTATTTTCAGAATTAGCTTTCCCACCCTAAATTTTCAGTTTGATCTATACTATCAGACTCCTCAAAAGTATACGCAAGCAATGTGTACCTTTCGGATTTCTCTGAAAAATAGCGTCAGAAACCAGTAAAATTTGAAAATAACCAGGAGGGGGGAGAACAGATGCGCTTATTAATGAGGAGCCCACGATTTTAATGGTACAAAAATAGAAAATCAAAATAGAGCTGGGATACCAAAAACTATTTTGAAACACCAAAGCAAGCACATAAAACAAACCCCTTTTCTCCCCCCAAAGCAAATAGATACTATACACTATTCAAAAGAAGCACAAACCCCTTACATGTAGCTCATCTGAAATTCACTTGGACTCTACCCTGTAATTAGGGTAGCTTGATACCACTGATTCTTATGGACACCTCCAACCCTAAGCAACAATCTTAAGCCACATGGAACACAAGGGAAAACTGAAGACTAGGACTTCATACATCCTACTTGGATAAGCTCATGGATAATGCTCCACACGGCAAATACCAGTTTATAACACCATCTAAGAAATAATATCTGGTGGCATCTGTAATTAACAAAAGAAATAACGAGAGCATGTCCAAAAAACACAACCAGCAGAACTAATGTAAGAAACACTCCAATATTGCTCATGCATGAAAGAATAGGGAAATAGAAAGCTACTGGATTTCACCATCTTCACCAAGTTCCCCATCCTCAAGTTCATCATGGCCACCACTTCTACGTGAACCATCTCGATGATCTCTCTTGTGTTTTCTAGGCCGACCTTCACCATCAGATTCAGGTGAGTGTGCATGCTGCAGAGAAATACCGTGAGAAAAACTGGATACTCCAGTTTTAACTTTTAAGAACAATAACACATTATATACCTTTCTTGACTTTTTACGTTCACCACCATGCCGACGAGATCTTTTTGACTCCTCCCTATCTTCCTTGTCAGAACTTCCTTCATCAATTGCACTTTGATGCCGTTTCCGGTATTTCCGATCCTTCTCCTTTTCTCTTTTCTTGTCCTCCTTATGCCCGTAGCTTTCAGATACATCTAAATTTTCAGTCTCTATCTCATCCTTTTTTGCTCGTTCTTTCCCTTTTTCTCTTTCGCGCTCCCTATCCTTTTCCTTTCTCTCCTTATCCTTCCGTTTCTCTTTCTCTTCTCTCTCTTTCTCCCTTTCTTTCTCCTTCCTAGCCTGCAAAAACAAAGAAAAGCCTAAGTATCACAGGGAAAGGAAATACAATTAATGATACAAGTGGAATACAAGAAAATTTCCAGACGAATGCACCTCATAGACCAGCCCAACTACTAAAATTCCAATAAACTTGGAAGTAATCACTAACAAAAAAAAAAGAGAATACCTAAAAACTTACAGATTGCTGGACTCAAATGGATATAGAGACCGATATGACATTTGTCTCAATAAAACCTCAAAATTCCAGCTACCAATTTTCTTCTTTTTTCTTTTTTTTTTTTTTGGGGGGGGGGGGGGGGGCAAAAAAATCTGGTAAGCTTGCTCAAGAAACATTCAAGTGTGAACATACCAGCCCAATCCAAAGGTAAAATAGAAAAAAATGACTTGTGAAGAGTGGATCATGGTCTTATCATCCATAAGAGTATAACATTTTTTACATTAAATAGCATGATCACGAGGTTCAAGTACATTTGCCAGCTGGTTCTGGTCAGCTAATACTTTGGACCTTGTCACATTCGCCTGTTACCATGAGGATTGGGAAGAAGTTCCTTGAATAAAATCCAAACGTCTAAAAATATTTCCATGTTCCACAGGTTGCTTTCACAGTGTCAGACTTGTGATGGAACACAAATATATTGATGGCCTTCTTCATCACCATCACATGATACACTTCCAGATAAATGAAAAGATTTTGTGATAATGAGGGTTTGAGTTTCAACTTATCATTTCCTCACAAAAAAGCATCACAAACCCTTCCACGTGAGGATTTGTTATCAATTTGACTTAATCAAACTATGAATAAAAGCGACTACCTCAATATAGTTGTGATTAAGGGGCAGTGTGATGATGGTATCAATGATGATTATGATGAGGATAATATTTCTAATTAATTCAAGCTCACAAATTATGTACATAGCTACAAAGCCATCCAAGTATTTTAGCAGTCTAAATATATCATCCAAGTAAAATAAGAGACAATAAAAACAACATTGATCACAGTGTTTACCCATCTACACAGAGTCTATTCTATGCTACTCTTGGTTAGCAGGACATTAAAATTAAATATTCAATTACCTTTTCCTCTTCGCGCTTGCGTTCCTTTTCCTTTGCCTTTTCCTGTAAGTGTGCTACGTACTCCTCAAATACCTCTTTTGCAAAATTCTCATCACAGGTTGATCTACAGGAGGGAAAGATGAAACAATATTATAACACCTCAGAAAAACATAATGAAAAAGATTCCCAGCCAGCAAACAAACTCTAAACCAAAAAAACAAAAAGAACTGATACAAACCTATACTCTTGGCTATCTTCAAAGAGAGTCTTGCAATCTTCCCATCTAGAAGAAGCAGTTATCTCCTATTAGCACAGACAACATATAGAAATGAGGCAAGATAATCAAGGAAGAGAATAACATTTTCTAACTTTTGTCAGCATTTAAGACAAGTCTCACACACCTTATATGATTGTAATAGCTCTGTAAAGTCATCAGCTAGTCGTTGACGCTTTCTGGCCTCCTTCTCCTCCTTCTCCTTAGCTCTCTCAACCAACTCCTCATACACCAACTGCCACAATAGGAAAATATCATCCAATCACTATTAGTCGGGAGACATGGCCATGCAGTTTGATGAAACCTCGGCACAAGTTTAAATTATGCAGATGCAGATTTGTCAATTCCCGTCCTAATTTTAAATCAAGTTGCCCAAATAAGGAAAGCTTGAGGGAGATTCCTCGGAATAAAACTAAAGTGTGAATTATTGCTCTCTGATTATGCTGACAAGTAACAACCACCAGCAAGAAGCAAAAAAGATAACATAACAAAATAGAGCAGTACATTCAAGTTGATATCTGACACTAGTACTGATCCAAGATCTTCTGAGATAGCAGACTTGAAGTCTGCAACTGTCCACGTGGGAACCACAGTGATCTGAGGCACAGAAACAAATTGTTTCAGCACAAGCACTGAATAAACCAAAAAGGAAAGAACAATAAACAACAGGACTCACCTTCCCTGACTTCATGGCATCTTTTATACGAGTTTTGTCTTCATGGTACTAACAACATGTTAAAAAGCACAAGCAGACAATTAGGCTTCTATGATAAATGGGGTTGATACCTTTAATAGGTTTTGAGACCAGGGAAAGGTCAAGTGAATCTAACTCATATCAAAGGCAAGAACTCAAAATCAAAACAAAAGATGAAGCAAGCTTACACGTGTTACATGTTCAACAAAAACATTGATATAAAAACCAATCACTAAACCAAGTAAACACTTCAGAAATATCAGGGTATCCTACACAAACAGAATGCACTTTGGTAATAGCAGTCAAGTTAAAGCACTTCATGAAGATATGCCAGGAATTAGCAGATGAGAACTTTAAATTCTTCTCATGTAACAGCTCTAATTGAGAACTCGAGCAGGACTCTAGTTTACAAGTTACCAAAGGAAGTGGAAAAGAGAACATGCATCTTATGTATTATTTAGTGTACTTGCGCACAATTTGGACACCAGTAACTTGTATGTCATCCCATGAACTTTCCACCTAGTTTCTACCTTAAACAGGATAACCCGGATGAGACTTTTACAGCATATAAATTTCACAGTACAAGGCTCCACACAAGGACACGTGGATGGAATAGAAAGACATAATTTTCTGTTCCTCCAATGCAACATCTTTTTCTGCTACAGTAATAGCCGCGAAATATAATATAACATGAAAAGGAAAGGAAAAATTCCAAGATTCTACTAACAGGAAGAGAAACCAGGTATAGATTATTGCCTGTTTGTCTAACTCTTCGAGGACATCCTCAAACAAGTCTTTTGGAGTTGAACCAGATGTGTTTGAGGCAACAGCATGATACTGTGGCAAATCTTTGACCTGGAAACCGGAATGCAACAAAATCATTCAGAATCCATTTTTAGTCCAGGTATTGTCAGTTATGTATCTTTCTTTTCACATTTGATATTGTATAAAGCAGTGGATTAAAGACCTCATGGCAATAATCACGCCAATATGTTTTAGCCGTTAAGGTGCCATCAGCAACATGTTCTTCCATTAGCTTGCGAAAGGCATCACGGTTTTTCCTTTCCGCACGCCTCAATTGTTCCTTATTTCCATAATAAGAGCACGTTAAAAGACGTGTAAGAGCATAAACTGGAACGCACTCAATAATCAGGAATACCCTCTACCTTCTGTATCTTCTTTTTCTCCTCTTCCTCCTTCTCCAATTCCTGGACATAGTCCTGAAAAACTAGCAGACGATCAATTTTTTCAAGACATGAGCATCTTTCATCATCCTCTAGTCGATCTTGCACTTTACGCCATTGGCTAGTAACCTGCAAATAGGACATCAATTAATCCAGAATTTCAGGTTCCAGAGAGAGAGAGAGAGAGAGAGAGAGAGAGAACTGAAGAGAAGATGCATTTGCATGTCAAAATATTATACCTTGATAAAATCACAGGACTCAAGAAACTTCTTGTACTCTGCTAAATTCTGTCTACGTTCATCCGCTGCTCTTTCCTTTTCCTGCATCAAATGTTGTGACATAAAAATCAACAAAAGAAAAATAGGCCAACATAGACACTAGGCCACTGCTCCATGGAAACAAATTTTACAACTCTAACTCAACCATAATACAAGTTGAATCTAATTTATAGATGACATAGCGGAACTAAACAAGATCACAAATCTTAAAACAGAAGATACCACGTAAGAGATTGGTTTTCTAGGTAACAAGTCCATCCTCAATCTAAGGATAACAAACATATAAAGTTACTCATAAAATCAACAAAGATAGAATGTTTCCACTTTAGTCGGCTTACTAGTTCTAGACCTGATTGCTCTATTTCTAAAAGGCAGTAATAGAAACCAATCAGCAACAGCCAAATCTTAGCATGAAATTATAGAGCTAGAATGGGAAATAACCAGTTCAGCTACCATATGCAGCAAAGCTAAGCAAAGAATGAAACAACCTCCATCCCATATGATAGCATAAAATCTGTTGTCCAAAACTAATGTACTCCTGTCCCAAAACTATTGCAACATATCCTATTTTAGGCAGTCCCAAATCTTTGCAATATTTCCATATTCAGTTAATTACTTTCCCATATTACCCTTCAAACTATCATTTCAATATTCACTTTTTTCCAACTTTCTCGATTTACGTGTAAAAATTTAAGGGCAAGAGTGGAAACAACAGACTTTCTCCACTTTAACTTAAATGGTTCAATAGATATGGACGATGGGAGGGAGGGAGCAATAAACATAAATATAGACCATTTGTACTTGGATCTTAGTATATCATCTTACCACTAGGGGAACATGAAATAGGCAGATCATAAGATAATTAAGTTCATACAAAAACCTTCCCATGCATGATACAACATTACCACACACTATCTTGATAATTATAAGAGAAGCTCAATCTTTAGATCTCATGGACCAAATTTACGAAAACAGGAGGAGGCAGTTGGGAAACAAATGTGCAACAAGAAGAAAAGACAATGAACTGCAAGAACGCATGGCAAATAATCAAGTTAAGACTAAATTTGTCTAGCTTATAAATGCCTGGAAAGCATGTAAGAAAATGAAATGGTAAACGGTCTTCATCCCAGAAAATATAGAGCATGATTGCGAATACACAGAAAAAAAACACAGCCAAAATTAGGAGTTATGCAGTAAGGGAAAATATATTAGACAGGCAAGAATGCTTGGCCCTGTGATATTACACAGGCACAGGAATCAATAATATTATGATATTAAATTCGTCATATGACTTTAGATTATTCTTGGTTAATTCTTTGTATTTCTACAATATTTATCAAATTGTTACCAGCCCAGCCTGAGTTAATTTACCTTTTATTAATTTTAAGAATAAGGGTATTCTGGTAGTTTATAGGTCTGCTGGAGATCCCAGAATACCCTTTTTTAGAAGTTATTAATCGCTCAGTAATTTTCTGAATTCTACTATGATTTTGAGTTAGAGTCCTATTTGGAATAGGTTTCCTTAACCTAGAAGGAATAGAGGAATCTAAAGGTATATTTAAGCATTTAATTGCTTCACCATCACTCAGACTTGAGCGTTTCAGAAAAACTGAGAGCTTTACGTTTTCATTAGATTGTGTGACACAATCTAGTCGTACGCGTGACACCTAGGGGCCTTCGGTGTGATGTCTAAGGTTTTCTATCCTTTTCTTCTCTGTTTTCTTATTTCCAATGCCACTTAAACCTAAAATCCCAAACTCCAAACCCTAAACCAGAGACCTTCCTCTGTCCAACATCACATTATCTAGGAAAATAAGATGGTTATCTAAATTAAAATATCAAGTGCCAAATCCACTTTGGACTTTATACGTAGAGCTGAACTTCTGCAGAAAAAATAAAATGAAATGAAATGAAAAAAATAGACAAATAAATAAAAATAAACACTACCTTCCTCTCAAGTTCCACAATGTAATTCTCAAAAAGATCTTCACGATCTCTAGGCCGTTCAACAGCTTTGAACCGTTCATCATTTTCAAACAGACTTAGGGCTTTGCTGATCAGAAAAATTAGAGTTAGAACATTCAATAGTGGTCCGACTTTGCCAAGGAACTATAACAGCACAAAAAGGACTCCATATGTTTTAAGTTCCAATAGTACAGGAAAAGTTTCACCTCCATCTCATAGAAGATGTCAGTTCCTGTGATTCCTGAAAGAATGGGGGAAGTTCATATCAAATAAAAAACATGGAAGAATAACAAATAAACAGAATCATGTGGCACTTAGCTGAGGAAAAGTTCTCCATTCCTAAACTAAAAAAAAAATCCTTCATCAAAAAACATAAGCGGCTGCCCTATTTTTTTCATATGAAAATTTTTTTTTCTTTAGATTTAGAAAATTCCTTCTTATGAAAGATAAAGTACTTTTGGTGATCCTCCACACCAGAAAACAAGAGATTGCAAATCCACAAATAACTAAATGTTCTCACTATGCATTTACTGGAGAAAGTTGGGATCTAATAACAAAAAAGTTTCCAAAACTGAAATGGCCCTAAACTTCCCTTCAGCTCACCTCCAACATTTTTATGAATTCTTCCCGAGCTTTTTTCTGCCTCATGCGCCTTTCCTCAGCCTCCAGTTTTTTTCTTTGACCCAAATACTAATCACATTTATGTCAAAATAAGAATAACATTCATCAAACATATTCAAGTAGTCTACTTGTATGCAGCTATACACTACAGGAAGGTAAGACAATCAGATTAAGTTAAAGCCAAAGCTATCTCGCACATGCAATCTACAAACCCAAGAAAAGGCAGTTCTAAGTGATCAATAAAGTTTACCTCATGAAATGCTTGCTTCCGCTCCCCAAGTGTCTTCAAAGCACCATATCTTTTGTCATTTATTATCTCTCTCATTGTCTAACATAACATTTCAATGAAACAAATAAATTGCAACGAAGAGGTATTCATAGATATAACATGTATGTCTGCTTAGAAATATGTAATTCTATAACTTGCGTGTCTGTGTGTGTCTGTGTGAAGCACCTGCTCCCATGTCCAATCAGACTGAACATTTGCAGACTCTAGCAGAGCCTTGAAAGCAATTTTTGCCTCCTGAGAATAAAAATGGAAAACAAAAAAGTAAAACGCTTTTAGAAGAAAACTGAAGAACACTTGCTTGCTAATCATATAAAAGACAAAAGAAGCCATAGCTTTTTCCTTACCTGCTTGCTGGCATATACTACGGGTTCATCATCTGGAGCTTTCTCTTCAACAGTAGTTATATTGACTTTTCCAGCTGTTGCCATCCCCTTTTTAGCCTCCTGGTAGTATATATACAACAGGTAAATACACATGAAAGAATATGTTTGCCCCCAACTCCCGAAACACCAAAGTCTGACTAAGATCAGCTGATCAGGTATCCTATGTTAATTGGCTAAAACAGGTATAAACAATCTAAGACTATGACTAGGTTTTCTTTTGTATTTTTTGTACACCTCTCTGGAAAATACTTAATTTGAGATGAGATCAGCTACATCACACTTCCAGAAACACCAAAGACGTACCTCAATATCATGGGCTGAAGTTCCATCTGAAGAATTTATAGTGTCTTGAGATGCAGAACTGTCGAAGCCGGCCCTGTGGACAGTTTCATAAATGAAAATGTTTCTGAATCACTAGGAACCATAAAAAAACAAAGCGGTAAAAAAAAGTTCAATCATACATCATTGGCACGTTAGCATTGACAGAAGATGCAGGAATATTTGGACTTCCGGATACAGTAGGTAAAGGAGTTGAGGTTGCAGAAGAAGTTACAGCTCCTGCTGGACTTGGAACAGCAGGTGACACAACAGGGACAGCAGTTGACCCAGAAACCAATGTAGGGGATGGATCAGGAACAGGTGTAACTGTAACAGGACTGGTAATGGGTGGAGTGTTAGAGCTAACTGGAGCAGCTGTAGGGGTTTCAGCTGAGGAAACAATGGCAGCAGCAGAATGAACTTGAGAACTCGCTCCTACTTCTGACAGGGTTTCTTGGCTAGAAGCAATCTGAGCTTGTTCACGGGCTAACTGCAATCAAGTGCTTAAAGGTGAGATAACAAATAGATTAAAACCCAAGGAACCACACATTGAAACATGGACTTTAAACATACCTTCAGTTCCTCAGGAATCGTCCACTTTGACATTTTTGTTATCTTGTTATAGTAATACCTGCAGGATTAATTTCCTGATTAGTTGGTATTGAAGGTGACATAAGGAACAGAAAATCTTAACAAGCATGCCACACAGAGTTCTAGGGAAACTTGTAAACAACTTAATAGGACATACTTTATTCCCTCTGGAGTGGTGAACTCCTTCCAAACAGTGGATGCGTCGGCTCTCTGTTGCAGAAGCAGTGATTATTAAGTGAAAAACTGAAAAAATTACTGTGATAATTACCAGAAAGACTGTTCTCATTTTTATCAACAGTTCAAGAAAGATATTGTGCCAGCAAATTGTGACATGAATTAGCTGGACAAACGACATATACCACAGATGCAACTGAACAAACACAGTGCAATGTGGATGCCACTTATAAAGCATCTATAGTTAGCATATGGCAATGCTGTTTAGCAAACAAAAGGAATTCCCTTCCGTTAGAATGGAATATTGACATCATTAACTAGAAGTCAGATGCCACACAATCATCTGGCAACCAACAAAAAAGGGTCCAGATTTAACATACCACAGCTATAACATAACTATCACAGCGCAATCTAGAATTAGCATATGGAAACATGTTTTAGCAACCAAAAGGCACTTCTCTTATTGAAATAGGATCTTGTCAATATAAACTAGGATTAAGATGCAGCACAACCGTTGGGCGACCAAAGGAAACAAGCCTAGAACTAACATATGACAACATTATTTAGTAACAGACAAATATAAGCTGCTTTATTGCTTTATTCTTGGCAATTGCAGATCCTGATACAATCATCTGTACGTGCAAATGTTTTTATGTTAAGAATCTCAGCTAGAACCACCTTATAGGACATAGGAAACGTGGTGCAATTCCTGTGGTATATTGTCCTGACAACCCCCTCCCCCCTACCCCAAATAAAAAAACAGATTAAGAAAAAATGAGCAAAAGGAACAAGAGAAGATCCCTCAAGAAAGAAGAATAAATTAACAAGAACAAAGGCCATCAAACAAGCAATTCATACCTCTCAAGGTCAGTAGCACGTGTACCTGTAACTTATACAGACCATTACGAAAAAAAGTTGGAATAATAGAACCATAAAGGTAAAAGTCAAACTCTGCAATTCAGAAGCCTCATACAAGAGGGAAAACAATAGGTCTCTGGGAGCACATACAGTTATATTAGATGGCATATGGATATACCCTTCATACAAACTTATTAAAGCACGATACGAGGACCTGTAAACGGCACCTCAACAGTAGATCCTTTTCTAAGTAAAAGACTTGCACTTAAATAATAGATTTTTGGAACCTATAAGCGCACACAGAACATCAAGAAAATAACGAACTAAGCCAGACAAGTAGGCCAATCATAATCC
This sequence comes from Aquilaria sinensis, assembly GCA_005392925.1. Lineage (NCBI taxonomy): Eukaryota > Viridiplantae > Streptophyta > Magnoliopsida > Malvales > Thymelaeaceae > Aquilaria > Aquilaria sinensis. The sequence goes on along the minus strand of SMDT01003109.1, from coordinate 83,324 downwards.
ATCAGCTATCAAGGGGCCTTCTGCCAATATCCATCTGGTTACTATAAGCAGTAAAACATATTCTTATGCAGACATAGATTGACAGACAGATATAATAGAACAAACATAGAGGAAGCTTGTGCACATTGATTACATCTCCACTTCATCCACACATAAAAACAAGATATGGGAAGCTAAAATTTTGCCTGCCTTACAAAAGTGAAGACCGCCATCACAGTGAACATATAGAGCAGTTGTTAAATATCTCCAGAGTTTGCCATGCAATCTACAACCCAATGCAAAAACATGCAAAAGAAAGGAAATTTCGAATAAAACAACCTTGATCAATCTATGATGGTTATAATTTTCTTCATCCATAATATTGCAAGATACATGCATCTAACATAAAACATCAAACACTTGTTCAAAGGACCTTAATAAGTTAAATTAGAATTGAGAAACATATAACTGTTTGTGCTCACCTCTATAGGTGTCATAAGTTCCAGAGGCTTCTCCCAACTAGATTGTCTGGTCTTTTTGTTGTAATAATACCTAGCAAATCAGATGTGTCAGCTGAATGGTAATCCACAAGAACAAATAAACAGCAGTATCTCCAGAAGACTACAAAGAAAAATAAGTTTCAGCACAACAGAACCGCTTCATAGAAATCAAGGTTAACCTCAATATTAGCTTCAAAAATAATTTTAAGTAATAAAATTCTTAAAATCACAATAAATCGGCAACAGCTAGAAGTTACCTCCTCCCATCAACAGAAGTATGCTCTTGCCAATCAGATGCAGACTGCTGATTGATGCTAGAAGCACTAGCTGCCTGAGACTTCAAAGAAAAAAAAATTAATGAGAGAGGAGGAGGGAGGGAAAAGCATGACTGGAGTTTGGAGGAAACCAATTCTACAAGAACAAAATGTAAAACAACAAACAAAAAAAATAAAGAAATGAAAGGATTAAGTACAAACTTTTTATAGGTATTTTTTATATTTGGAACCTAATATGTGACAGTAATTTCACAATTTCCCTTCAAAATATTCATTAGACGGAAAAGAGTTGAAGTAATTTTCCTGAACCACAAGGTGATTTTATTAGGATTTGCACTTCATCACCTTGTAGTTTAGGAAATTCATAAAACAATATACTATCTACCTATCTAATTCTGTCTGTCAGTCTAAGTCCATCTTTCTGTCTTTCTGCCAACCTACCTATTATCTATCCCTCTGCCGGTTTGCCATTCTGTCTGTCTATCTATCTATCAATCTTTCTTTGTATCTAATCCATTTCACTATATTTACCAATTTATGTCTATCCACACACACAACATACATACGCTCAGCGTAAGGCAACACTTCGCAGCAAAGGAAGTGCGAGGATTGAAACAATACAAAAAGCAAAAAGATTATTATTGAAAGTGCTCATGTAAGGTATGACCATAACCAGTTCTAATATTTTTCCTTTGGTTTGCATCCCATCATTATATTTTATTTTCATAAGTAACAATAATGTCATGCTAGTAATGTTTCCATGAAAAATACATCATATGAATTTGGACTTTACAATCTTCACGTAATTAAGGGAAATTTTTAACAAAAGAAAGTTCAACAGCCTTAAACTTATACAAAAGGTGAACGTCAAACAAAAAGCAAGCAAAGGTGGTTTTGACCAGGGAAAAAAATGTCTCAACATGTTACACTGAGAAAGTAAAACAAATGTCTCAAAAGGTTGGCATTATGTGCCATCCAACAACCAATATATCAAATGGAAAAGCACTTACCGAATCTATAGAAGAAGTGCCTGGGAATTGTTGCCCACTTTGCTGAACTGGTGTAGCAAGTGGGGCACTTTGATTCGCAGAGGGCAACCATGGTTGGCCACCCACAGGTGCAACAGCTGCATGGCCTTGGGGCATAGGTTGAAACTGGGATGGTACATTGACATTGTTCTGGGACTGGCCAAAAGAAGGAGGGGCGAACTGGAATAAAAAAAAATTAAAAAGAAAAACCTGAATAAGGATAATTTCACAGGACGAGAAATAAGGGAAAAGAGAAAAAAGGGAAATACATAAAAGACAGTGAAGGAGAAAAGGATTCCACAAGCAAATTACTATAGGAACAAAGACATACAGTGTATGGTGAAGAGACAGGCATTCCTGGGGTGCCAAAGCCATGCACATGAGTGTTAGAAGAGGGGCCAGTTTGCTGAGACTGGGTTGAACCAGCTATAAGTGGCCTATTCATTTGGTTATACGACACTGCTATAGGTTGAGAAGATGGAGTAACAACAACTGGCTGAGTTGCCCTTGGTGGAAATGGTTGCATTGGTTGAGAAAACTGTGGCTGTTGACCTTGAACAGCAGTTATGCCTACATTTGATGTGACAACTTGCCCAACAGGTCGAAATTGCTGGGAAGGTGCTGGAGCATATGGGTGGCCCTGTTGTGCAGAAACAGCTGGTCGAAACTGCAGGAAAAGGAATTGCAAATTAGTGAAATCAATAATTTCCAAAAGAAGTTAATGAAAACCCTACTTAAACAAGAGAAGATATTACTTGTGCAGATACAGGCGGGCTAAAGCTTTGAGGACCCAAGGACCCAGCTGAAGGAGGCCAAAGTGGCTGAGAAAAAGACATTCCTACCTTAATCATCTTTTATAGCTCAGTACAAAAACTAAAATTGGTGAAAGGAAAAGATACATCCACTTCTGTGCACCAGTACTTAGGTTTTTGGGGGTCTTATCTCTTTTAGGGGAAAACAAATCTACACTAGACAAAAACTTATGTGGATAAAAAGGCCCCATGCTTGTGGTAATGATGGTTTGAGAAGTTAGACTAGATGTAAGAGAGGAATAGGGTATCAACTGAAAGAACAATAAAGTTTTGATCAGCAATAAGAACTTGGTACAACCAGCCAATTTAGCAGAATAATTCTTTGACAGAGTTGCTCGGAAATTAAGTAGTGTATGCATCCACATGTAACATAGAAATTTAAACTACAACCCAGCTAAGCACATCACATCAAGGGACATGCTAAGACATAATCTGTTTAAAATAACCCAAAAGTCAATATGAAGTATAAAAGCATCCTACCTGCGTACTTGAATGCTGATGATTATTAGCCATTGCACCAGAAATACAAGCTGAGTAGGCTGCAAAAATTTGAAAACAACTAGTGAACTACTCAATATTCAGCAACTTGAGCTATAGCTTAGCAATGATATCCATAGAAAGGCAAGCTACTCCACTCAAGGACAGATTTTCTTACCAGTTCCCCCAACTAGGTGAGATGGTAAAACAGGCCTATATAGTGATAGTTACTCTGAACTTCATAATAGTGCTAGCTACTCTGACCTTCTAAACAAGACAAAGGACAATGTTCATCACGTCTGTATACGGCATCCTAGGAACTACAAGCAACAAGTTAACATCAAACGATCAAACATTCAGCCATCCGCAACCAGTTAGACGATTCTAAAATCACTGACTGCATCACTAAGTTTCCTTCCCTCCACAACCCATCACCTATGAGAAACTTCACATGCTACAAACCAAGTAGCCGTATCTCTGTCCAGGCTTTCCCATTGGACATAAGGAAACACGGGACGTTCATAACTCGAACGGCAGCAATACGAGGGAAAAAACAAATACCAACAACAGCAACAGACAAAGAACAGGATGAAGAAGATTAAGCGTAGAGACAGAGAAAGAGGATCAATGGAAGAAGAAATAAGACCTCCTTCTCTGGGACGACACCTACCGTACTTATGATACCCTGGTACGAATCTTTGGTGGACGATGAAGGGTCAATACCGCGACTGTTGGCGGTGGCGGTGCGACTGTTTTCGGAGCCCTCTGAGCCTCGCGAAATTCGTTCGACGTCACAAAAGCCGGGACTTCTAGAATCTGCCGATTTATTTTGAGAAGGAAGATCAGTGAATCTGAGTGAGAGGAGGGATAGAGGGCGAAGTAGACAGCAGAAATACATGAAACAGAATTAGGGATGTCAAACTAGCTTTAATACTTGCGTTACCGGGGGAAATTCACTAAAACACAATTGCAATTAATATTGAAAATGTTGAAACAAATTATGCCAAGACAGATGCAATGGTAAGGGTAACAAAAATATTACGTGTTCTTATGATGTACTTCAAAGAACAAATATCTATTAATCTAACATATTGTAATTTATACATTTATTATTATCAATGGTTACATCATTGAGTACCTTATTTGTAAAAAATACATGAGTAAAGAACATGTGCATTTTTTAATTATCATAAAATTATAATTAAAATAATAATCAAATATGTATCACTTGTTAGCACGATTGACATCTATGGTGTATCTAGCATAATCTTTTATTATTATATGAAAAGGATAATTTCGAAACCCAACTCTATTGAATAAATGATAAATTATAATTTGAACATTAAATTTAATTTCAACAAAATCATGTATCAAATGTTAAATCTACTTACAATATTCCTGCTGCATTAACAATCTCTGCTATCTCTATTTCTTGAGAACTATCATATGTAAAGGAGTTATTAAGCAGTTGAACAGCTAATGCATCTAGGTAGGTTGGCTTACTGGAATGTGAAAATATTATACATTTATTTTTCTTTAAAAACTATGTTAACCACGTGATATTATGAGGATGAAATAATGAGTACCTGATAGATGTACCAAACATAGGTGACGTATTGGCATCTATTTTTAGGGAGCCAACAAGTGCTTTCATTGATTCACTGTTTAATAAGATAGTAAATGGTTTTAGGTTAGCGCAAATGGTAATGCTGTCAACATAGAAAATATTATAGTATGTATCACGTCACCTTATATGATGATGGCGTTTTGTTTTAACAAATTCAATGATGATAGTGCAGTATCCATGCATTTGGTAAAAGGGCATCATCGCAATGCTAACTAAAATTAATGAAATCATATTACTGTGTATAGGAAAAAAAGCATAATACCATCAACCTGTTATAAATAACAAAAATTATATTGACACCTGTGATATAAGATTTAACAAATCAACGACTCTCTCTTGCATAATCCACATTATGAATTTTCTTAACTATGAAACCAAAAGAATGATTTTGAAAGTTGAACTCAGTTAATTCAACTTCTCATAGTAACTTCATACATTTAATCATTTCAAGTGTCTCATACAATTTATTCAGGTCTTCAGCCTGTAAATAAATTATGGTAAGCAGACACAATGCACAAGAAGTGAAAAAGAGGACTTGATACCATTAATTGACACAATGTTTTTTCTAAATGATGTATAATGATTTAGTAGGAGTTAGTAGTAAACTAGAAGCTACTTTATCAAACATAACAAAATGGATTTTACAAGTAGTGCCTGTAACGTATAACTCAACTTTCTACCTATAAACATACGAAAGGAAAAAAGAAGTTATGTTAAACAAAGTTGTACTAAATTGTTACATAGGTTTAACGATGAAAATGAAAAATTAGTACCGTGTCATTGTTATATAGATTTTTCTCTTACAATGCTCACAATAGAATTGTTCACCATGGTTCACTATTTTTTTCAAACATATTTTGCATCCAATCTACCACTAATGGAGCCTCTCATCAACACCCATAATAGTTGCAAGACAGGTGAAAGTTTGAAAAAATTTAATATCTCATCACACTAACACAACCAATCATTTTGTAAGGCCATATTGCTGATTTAAATGGAATGCTTGAAATGTACCCGGCCCTTAAGTAATTAAGTAGTAAAACTTAGTCATCCAATGTTCTTACTATAATTTGTGGATGCCTTAGTTTCCTTGTCTCGAGTTGTGGAGTGATTACAATTTAATAGGGTTGAAATAAATATGAATTTCATAATGGTAGTTAGGATCGAGAGAGTATTTGATACTCCCTCCGTTTCATATTAGTTGTCCCTTTTACTTTTTTTGACTAAAGTTTGACTTGAATATATTTATGTTAATATGAGTTGAAAAAAATTCTCAAAATGATATTTAGAAACTATAATCTTTAAAGCTCTATTTTCATGTAAAAAGTTTATATTTTGATGATAAATTTTAAAAGAAATAAAATCATAGATTAATTGTTGTAAATAGTAAAAATGACAGTTTTTGTGAGACAGAGGGAGTAATAATTTTTAAAAGGGCAATTTCATATATCAAATAATATTCAAAGATTTTGTCATTTAAAATCGAAATACCAAATAATATATTAAATCATATTTCACAAGGTTGAACTATCAATTCAATAATGACAATTATGATCGAGATAATTGATAATCATTTTTAAAAGAGCAATTTCATATAACAAATAATATTCAAAGATTTTGGCATTCAATATTGAAATACCAAATAATATATCAAATCATATTACACAGGGTTGAGAAAACCAAAGAGCAATTTTATATATCAAATAATATTTTGTAGATTTTTTATTTTTTTTCATACTATTTCATAGGGTTGAAAATCCATTCAATATTGGTAGTTATGGTTGATAGAATATTTGATAATTATTTTTAAAATGGAAATTTTATATATCATATAATATTGAGTAATTTTTTTATTTTTTTTATTTTGTATTCAATTTACTTACTTTTGAATTTTAGAATTACTTACTTTTGAATTTTAGAATACCAATTTAACACATTATACAATTTCAATGTTACTCGGCCCATTTCGTGTGAAAAACTTCATGTTCTATCCTAATTTGTGGAATCGTATATATTTTGTATGACTCAGCTATTTGTGTGTTAGACAATATTTCTCCTTTTATCTTAGCAAATTAATGTGCATTCCTTATTTTCCTTGTTGGATGTTTCTGTGGTTGTGATCATGTCGGTGGAAGGCTATCTAAATGATCAAATATCTTAGTTTTAAAAAAATAAAAGGAAGAAATAGGGTAAATCCATCGGATTTTATTATTATAAGTAGCAAACTACACAACTAAGCATGCTTCATATCTAGATAATATGGAATTAAGGTTCTAGCATCATTAATTATTAAGTCCATCATCCCCTAATTATGCATCTTGCCCATTGCCGTTAGGGAAAATTCTAATGCCACAAACAGCCCTTCTCTTTATTCCCCTGTATTCACTGCTCTCTATTTTGACTGGAACATCATCACCATAATCTATGTCATCCATTTTTTCCTTGTTCTAATAATTGTCCCCAATCTGAAACAAAACAAGTAAACATATATATAGTTAGAAATTAGAAATATATTTAGACATGTACATTGTATGAAAAATAACTCTATAATTGCATTTCACCATTTTTTTTAGCAAAGAAATATTCTGAATTAGCATGTCTTTCTCGCTTTTTAACCCTTGAACACGCTTTTTTAGGGTATCATGCTGTTAAATCACATTTTCACATACTTTCTTAGCATGCTTTATCACATGTTGATGGCATCCCGAGCATTCATGCTAACAAATAAAGCAAAAAGGGCATGATGTGAGATATATCTAACTATAAATTGTTTGGTGTATGAATGACCAATGGCTACTACTTGCATATATACAGATGTGCAATAATTTAGGTAAATTTCACTCAAAATACGCTTTTAAGTGAATGAATGTTTCTAAAACCAAAAGATAACGGAAATGGATGGGGGTAATTGTAAATTTTCAATGCTTTAAATATGAAAGTAAAAGTATCACTATAGTAACTGTAGCTAAATAACCGATCCTAGAACTAAATTAGAATAATGCAATATTGTTTTTAGAATTGCCATTTGAGTTGCCCTGTGGCGGAGAATACAACAAGTACATATAAGAAAAATTAAGGAAAAAACATTTCTATCCATGGATATGATCCTGCTTTATATATTAATAGTAGATTTATTGTAACTCCGGTAGGTCTAATCTGGCCTGGCCGGCCTTGGGTTGAGAATTCTGGGTCAGAAAGGATTCGTGTCGAGCAAAGTTTTCCCAATTACATAAAAAAGGTACTGGAAAATGGCTTCAAATATTATTCAAGTGTAATTAGGATAAACATATTTTTATTTGAAAAAAGACATAACCACTGGTGTAAATTTTATTAATGAAAATGCTAAATGACACTTAGATCATTTGAAACATGTCTTACACTTGAAAATGACGAAACATTTCAGGAAAAAAATCAAAAAGTAAAACCTAAGATTTGTGTTTCACACCATAATTAGAGCTCTTACAATGTAAAAACCGGGATGAAAACCTACAATCTATTTTTGTGCCTCTTCATCAGATGGGAGCTCATCATCCAAGTCTTCATGTCTTGCTTCCTTAGAGCAGCAATGACCCAATCCCAGTTACAAACATAAGCTTCAACAATCTCAAGTGTGAGTCTTGCCCATTTGTCCGAGATGACTCTTTTTCCCGCACTAAAAGCAAACTCGGAGATGACGGTAGAAATTGATACTGCCAAGATCTCTTACGCCAATATAGATAATGTTAGTCCAAGTACAACCAAGAGGGGAGTGAATTGGTTGTATTAAAAACTGTAGCAAAATCAAATTTTACAACCAAATTTACTTAACAAAAAATCAACAATAAATCAAGTAATGCTAACTACAAATAAAGCAAGCAAATAAAGGAGGATAAAGAAAAGAGTGCACTAGGATTTATAAAGGTTCAACTCCACCAACCGGAGTCTACGTCCTCTCATCAAGCTTGCCCACTTGAGATTTCCTCCACTATGTCTTGATCAATATTACAATGGTGTTTTCTTTAAGGTTCACACTCAACCAATCTCTAATTTTCTCCAATACTCACTAGAAACCACTCTATAGTTTTCTTCAAGGCTCACTAGAAACCACTCCACACTTAAGAGATTCAAAAACGTTTACAAGCTCACACAATAGCACTCTTGCTAGATATACAAGTAAAAGTACAAGAACACTAATGATTTTCTCAAGGTAAGCTCTTTCTCTTGGATTTGATGATGAATCTTCACTTCTAATGCCCAAGAGTTCCTTCTAAGGTATTTCTCCATGTGTTTATATTCATTTGGGGGGCCAAAGAGACGTTGAAGAACCATTGGGAAGGTCAGAAAAGTCTCCAAAAAAGCAATTGACCATTACTGTTAAATTTGACAGGTTTTTGCTTCTGTCGCCCAATTTCACCAAAGTGAAAAACTTTCACTCAGTTAAAAATTCGGTCTCATAGAAAAACCCCAGGTTTGAACTCCAACGGCTAGATTGCTTATTAATCACATGTCAGTACCTAGTTTACGTGGCAATCTAATGTGGCATGATTTTAAAGAGATTTTTTAAAGAATTTTCAAATCGAAAAATCACGCACAAGTATGGAATCAACGTTTCACCCGGTTAAAAAATTTTCAGTCGAGGGTTTTCCTGTTCCAAAACCACAATGCTCTTAGGTTCGAAAAATAGCTCCAATTTCACTCGGTTAAAAAAATTTCACTCGAGTGTTTTTCTAATCCAGAACCAAAATACTTTCGGGTTTGAAAAAATGCTCTAGTTTCAACACGTTAAAATATTTTCACCATGTTGAAACTGTTACTCCAGGTTTTTCTCACTTCCAAACTTCCAAACTTCAATGAATTTTTCTCCAAAAAGATTTCTTCATTCATAAGCAATGCTTGAATTATCGTAAATACTTCAAATATACTTAAAAAATAATTTTCCTTCCAAAGACCAAAACTTTATCAATAAGAGACCAATGTATAAATCTTTAGGTAGAGCTTTAAAACACATAAAACAAATAGGTTTTGTTGTCATCAAAATCAAATCAATATGAGCCATGAATAGAACAAATCCAACAGACAAGATCAGAAATCTTTTTTTCTTGTTCTTCCATTACTCGAGAATGTCCTCCTCATTGTTTTCAAATAAGCGCAGAGGTAATCATTCAATTTCGCCAAACTTGACTTTGTGGACCTTGGTTATTTGAGGATATGTGCCGCTGGGTTGAACCGTGATGATGAGGATATGGTGGAATGTGCCAGATTTAGCAAAAATAGCAAGTGTAGAAATTATGTATGAAAGCATACTTCTAATGGAGTAAAAATATGAAAGCATACTTCTAATGGAGTAAAAATATGCAACACGATAAATTGACAGATCTTTTAAAAATAATCAAGTCATTTCTTTTGTATTACTTCAACAGTTGGTTGCAAAAACTCATCATCCTTGTATTGGATGAAAATATAGATAAAATTTACAAAATATAACATTATTTGGTACACAATTGGATAATAAATCTCAGAGAAAAAGTGTGTTGTCTTGTAAAAATATCTAAATAACTCAACCAACTTAAAAAATATTTCCCAAAACCTCGTCGGTTAGCCATTCGGCTTATACTCTTGAGTTTATAAACTGAGTCAAAAGATTTGTGTATGATTGAGTGTTATTCAACATTTTAAATGTTTAGTTTCATTGAATAGGGTAATATAATTTAAACCTTTTTCCAAGAAAAATTTACTTCATTTTCAATACAAAACATTTTACATTCATGAGCAAATTTCTTCATTGTTTTAATAAAAAAAAGCATTCCGATTTGGGGTGATTTTGGTTTGTAATTGTTGTAAATCATTTTAAACACATAAATTCAATATGTGACACAAGCAACAAACATAGAAAAATTTTCATTCAAGTGGTTGTTTTATCTCTTTCATCAATTCTTTCACTGCTGAATTATTATTTGAAACATTATAAAAAAAAATGGATAAGACTTTATCAGCGACAAAAAATTTCCATAGACTTTCAATAATGCAATTAAAAATGTTCCACCCAATACGATCAAATTTCATACATTTAAATGCAATGATTCATTTTTAAATAACTCAGTCATCATCTATCCAATGAACAGTAATACAATAGCAAATTTATCCTATTGAAAATGTCCACAGAGTAAATGTAAATGACAAACAATGATTAAGAGTAGAAAAATATATTTATAAATCACTTTTCCTAGCTTTATACAATTTAAAGCTTTATCTTCTAATTGTTTGCCAAGGCATTTCTTATAAGCAAGATTTAGATTTTCAATAATAAATTTTTCTAAATGTTTATCCTCGGCTTGTTTAGAAGGTTTTTCAATAATCATCATCTAATTAATTAGTTCATGTCTAGCAGTTTTGGGGTTGTATCAAAAGCTCCCCACCCTCATTAATTATGTTTGTCCACTGAAGGTGCCGACTAGATCTTCATGGACTTTGCTTAAGTCTTGGGATGAGAGTGTCCATTTCGAAATTTAACTTGTGGGCGAACTTTCTCCCCCCCCAATGTTTACACTTGACATACCTCATGTCGCATTCCAAAACTTGCTCAAAATGTGACCAAACAAATACCTTCAAATTACCATTTTTGCCTTGGGTTATGTGCTTTATAGTGTCGGTTGGGACCCCTTGGAGTTGACTTGGGTTGGTGGAACCTCCTCAACGTCATCATCGGAGAGTTGATCATTGACGCCCAAGTCATAGTTCATCATGTCGATGTTGGTATCATCGTTGGCAACCTCTTGGATATGCAGGCTTTGGCTTTTGTGTTAAAGATAACCTCAGAAAAATAACCCAACCCCAATGTCAAATGATGAGCAAGTGACGCTTTTGCTCTTGCCGGAGTTCTTTTCTCATGAAGCCATAAGTAATAAAAAATAATTATAAATGAGGAGAAGATTAGGAGGAGATTAGAAGAAGATTAAGAAAATATTAATGGAGGATTAAAAAAATTGAAGAAAGCTAATAAAGTGAATATTGTATATGAAGATTGGATAATAGAGCTTTGGTGTGAAAAAGTGTGGTGGGGGAGGCTGCCTATTTATAGGAAAGAAAAAAAATGTGGTTTGCCCAAAAAGTCCTAAAAAACTAGTTGTTAATGGCTGTTGGAAGGAGGTAAAAAAGTTTGGAGCTGTTAGGGGGGTAGGGTGTAATTTTCCCCAATTTTTTAAAATTTTCAAACGCTGTAGAAAAAGGGTCAATCGGGCCCAGGCTTAATCCGGCTTGCCTAAGTTTTGGGTGGGTCCAATTTTCGGGTTAACCGTGTTATTGGACCGAGCCATGTTAAAATGGGTTTCCTTCCTCCTTTAGCCCGATTTAATTGACCCAGGCCGAGTTTGACCCGTGCTGGGTCTGGGTCAACCCAGCCCAGTAGCTATCTTTGCTAACTATGGATTTTTTGAACGGGCTCTACAACAGTCCATTACCATGAGTAATGTCCGTTAAGTTACTAATTATGTTAGGGAAAATGACAAAAACTCCTTCTGCGGTTTGGTGAAAACTTGAGTTTTGTCCATATTGTTTTCAAATGTTTACATGTACCCCTTTAAAAATTAATATATCTATACTTACTCTTTCTAGCCTTAATTCCATCACTCACTGTCACCACACTTACTTTTTTTAGCCTTAATTCCATCACTCACCATCACCACATAAAAGGGAAAATGTCATTTTTCCTCCCAACTTTTCTTCATAAAATTTTTTCTCCCCCAAACTTCTACATCTAACAAAAAACAAAATCTAGCAGGGCAGTCACTATTCCCCTTTGTTTCCATCTCTCTCTTCCTTTCTACCCTTCATTTCACCAGCTTTAAAGATGAAGCGCCTTCATTTTTATCATCACAAGATCAAATCTTAGTCATCCACTGTTTGCAATCCAAATCTCAGTCATCCACTGTTGCAAGATCGAATCCACCCCTACTGTCTCTCACATTCTCTACCACCAAATCTTAGTCATCACTGTTGCTCGTCATCATTGTTTCCCATAGCCTAATTTTAGCTTTTCTTGGCAAACAATCTCAGATTCATTGTCGGTGAGAGTTAAGAATTCGTTTCGTCTTTGGTAAGAGTCCAAAATTCAATTATTCATTAGTGAGAAAAGTCTATAGGAAGTCAGGTCTAGAGAAGCCAAACTCGATGTCATGAAATGAGGAAATCGAAGGGGTCCAATAATGGTCTAGAAAAGCCTAAATGACCTGATTGCTTCTAATTGTCCTTCTTCAACTTTAATGGTGGTCAAGAGGAGGAAATCGAGGTGATTTCATGTGGCATCCAAAATGATGGTGATTCAATGATGGTGTAGCAGAGATGATGATTCGATGGTGGTATCGAATGAACGACAATTCAATGCAACATCCTATCAGATGCGGGAGTGATGCGAGAAATCGATGGGATTTTGTTTCTGGAATTTTGATTTTGTGCTTCCCTCTTTTGTTTTGATTTCTTTCTTGTTTACGATCTCTTTTATATTTTGATTTCATTCTTCTTTTGATTTATTTGTTCACTCTATTGTTTTGATTTTATTCTTATTTAGGGGGTCAAATTATCAAAATAAGAAGGCCAGGGGGAGGAAATGAGTTTATCTTTTTTTTTTTTGTTTTAACAGGTCATTAATGGAGTTTAGGTTGTAGGGGATACGTGTAGATATGTTAGCCAGTGAGGACAAAACTCAAGGTTTTACCAAACCTCAGGGGGGGTTTTTTTATTTCCCCATTATATTAATGTCATAAGTTTGACCTTTTTTTACACATTCTCTTAGAATGTTTGGTTGAATTAATTAAAAATGGTTTATTCTGATTTTCACTTCTTTTTTTTTAAGTTTAAATCAATATCATTTGAAAATTAATATTATATATATTTAATTAAATGTTAAATATTATTTACATTATAATTAATTTTTAAGGTTGAGTAAGTAAAAAATTATTTACATTATAATTAATTTTTAAGGTTGAGTAAGTAAAAAATTCATAATAATTTAATTAAATTGTAAAAAAAACTATTGTTTAATAGATCATCGTACCTGTATAGTGTTATTTTTATCAAATGTCATTTGTTTCCAGACCTTTAATTCCTATTTCAAATTGGTCCCTAACCTTCATTTGATTACAAATTGGTGTCAAAACTTTATAATTTATTGCAATATTGGTCTCTAACCTTAGGCAAGTATAGAGACTTGATTTACAAAGAAAAAAAAACTGATTATTTAAATTGTTCATTAATTATGAAAAAATTATAGCATAGCTTGACTTTATTGGAAAACAACTATGAAATAGTTTGAATTTTTTAACTCTGACGAATTATCTGACATTAATTTTTTAATTTTAATTTAACTGTTTGATAATTGTTTTTTCATAAATTCAAAATGTGTCATCATTTTCTAATAGTTAATAGACAATTTAAATTATCAGTTTTTCTTATCTGTAAATTGAATTTCTGTACTTACCTAGGGCCCAGAGACCAATATATAATAAATTATAAAAGTTTGAGACCAATTTGTAATAAAATGAAAGTTGATGATCGATTTGCAACAAGAATTAAAGATTTATGGCCAATTGTACTTTCTATCCTTTCTATGAGTATCCCAACCAATTCAGGCTCAATTAGTAAAGGTTTCCTTCAGCCTTAAAAGGTTCAATCGCCAAGACTCAGACGGATGCAGGTCATTATTCAGCCAATGTTCATGATCCACTCTTGGGAACTCTTGACTGTATGTGTGTACAAGTGGAGAATATAGGTACACTGAATTATGCAAATTGGCTTGCAATTCAAACTTCTTTATATCTACAATTTCAGCTAGATTGAATATCCTTTTACGTATTAAAAAAATACTTACCTAATATCATATACTCCCAAAATATTTGTCACTTTTGATTTTTTTTTGGTAAATATTATTGATAATATGAACTTATATAACTAAATTTAGATATACTTATCCAATGTTACTTTTTACTAACAAGAATAATTGTAACAATGAATGCATGAATGTTCATAAGGTCTGCATAATAAAACGGTATAATTGGAAGGATATGTATAATTAGAGACCAGTGATAAACTTTTTGGGACATAAAAAGCTACGAAAAGTGACAAACACTTTGAGATGAGGAAGTATTAATTAATAAAATAGAAATGAACATATAAAAAAATATACAATCTTTATAAAAAAAATTTCAATAAAAAAACTTGTGTATCATCCCATAATTTATTAAAAATATAAATAAAATATTAAGTTTTACAAAAAAAAAAAAGAAAATAACAAATAAAATTGAACTTTCTAGTACTGTAAATCAAAGGATTGTAATTACGTCTCAATCCATGGTAGATAGTGAATTATCCTAAACTAGCTTTAATATCCGGCATTGCCTTGAGATCAAATTATAAAAAAAATATGGTTGAATTTAAAATGTAAAGTTTATGAATATAAAAAAAATAATTTAAATACTCAATATTGTCTTGAGAACAAAAAAATGTTAGAAATAATAAATAATGTAATAAAAATTTTAAATAAAATAATAGATAAAAATATTATTCACCAACACGAACACTTTACAAGTAAAATAAAGTGGTAGTAATATTTGTTTTGATAGTATACACAATAGTTTAAATAAAAATACATGATTATACAATTAATAATCATGTGTTATTAGGTAAATTAGTAAGAAATTATATTCAAAATGAATACAATATTCTACTATACTTCATATTATTTTAATTTTTATATATTTCATTGTAGTACTGGAACATATATCAAATAGAAAATTATAGAATATTTAGATTAAGATAATTATATAAGACATTAATAGGTAACAAATCCTTAAGTATATTTTAGATGTTAATATGAGGTGATATAAAATTTTATCTTTTTGCACTATTTACAAAATTTTGAATTGAAGAGTTAGAAGAATATATACACAAGAAAATAGATTCACTATGGTATTTCAAACTACTAAAATATATATGAGAAAAATATGGAAAATAAAAAAATGAGTATGAGTATTTTAAATATTAATTCCAAGAACATAGTTTCAACTCCTTATTATCGCCAAAGAACACTAACCCCAATTGTACTCCCCTAAACTATAAACTGTATCTCATATTCTTATAAGTTTTGAGAAACAAGCAAGTTGCCACACATATTTTACAAGGACTTATTAAAAGAAGGGACATAGTCATATTGAGGTATTCAAATGATAGATTTGGTATAGGATAAATCAACTATAAGACTAAGTATAATTGACCTAGCTTGCCCTTATCAATAGGGATGGCAAAAATAACTCTACTGCTCCTACCCTACTCGAATTCGACCACCTGAACTTGACCTTATCCACAAAGCTTTAAAGAGATTACAAGTTTAACTAATTTTACCCAAAATGTAAGAAAATAGATTTATTGTGGAGTATTAGGCTACTAAAATATGTATGAGAAAAATAAAAAAAATAAAAAAAATTGAGTATAAGTATTTTAAGTATTAGTTTCTGGATAGTGTCAAGCTCTAGCACTGCTACCGCCATGGGACACAGACCCAATTGCCACTGCCCCGAATTGTTAATTTTGTTTCATGCACCTTCCAAGTTTTGAAAAACTTGCAAGTTAATGAACATCACTACATCATGACGTTCAAATAGTAGACTTTGACATAGGATAAATCAAATATAAGATTAAGTATAATTGGTTGAGCTTCGCTATCAACAGGAATGATAAAATTACTTTGTTGACCCTACTCTTCCTGAACCAGGCCACTCTAACTCGACCTTGCCCAAAAAGCTTTGGGGAGTTTATAAGTTTAACTAATTCTATTACATCCAACCCTTCATAAATTAGTATATTTATTTCTAAAATTTTTTCATTTATATGAAAAAAAAGACATAATATGGTGTAAATTTTTCCATGTTACTTTATTTTACAAATTTTTATTTATTGATTATTTGTAGACATATATATTTTTTTAAGAGAGAGAGAAAATGTGTGTGTGTGTGTGTGTTGTGTGTGTGAAAAACATTTTACCAAGATAAATATGTACTTTATATCAAAAGATTTGTAGTCTAATGAAAAGGTTGTTATTTTTTTTACAAATAAAAAATGTTCATTACTTTTTAAGATGACTATTTAAAAATCAATTATCCATTACATAGGCTAAGGTTCTAGTTGAGCCAAGCCAAGCCAAGCACAAACACCTTATAATTTTACAAAAAAGTATCCTAAATCAAAAGATTTAGACATACTTATCCAATGTTACTTTTTGTAAACCTTAATATTTTGTAAATCAAAGGATCTCTGTCATCTATCTCCTTACATTCTTCCCCTACGCCTCATAGAATTTGGGAAGGAAAAATGCCTTTGTTGGAGGCAAGGTTGAAGTAGAGGTCGACAACATTAAGGTAGGTACTGTAGCAGGGAGAAGAACAAAGCCTAGGAGGTGAATCGAGAATTAAGGAGGGAGTCAAAGGAGATGCTAAAGGAACAGTGGTCAAGGCTGCTGGCAGTGATGCAGTGGTCTGTCTTCAGACTCTCCACTTAGTTGGTGATCTTGTTGGCCTACACTTTCCCCTTTCAGCGTTCATTGACCCTGACCCATCCTATTGCCCCCTTCTGCTGCCAAGCATCCATCGTGCAGATTCGTTTGCTCCCTCTAGTCAAGGCTTCTCCTTGCATTGATTCGTCAGTAATCAAAGTGTACACCCAACTCACCGCCTCCACCAAATTCACTTGGAATTTGGAATCAAGCAAAGGGGTTGGCTGGGTTGAAGTCAAAGGTCAATGTTGACCATGTGGGTTGAAAGTCGAAGATCAACATCGACCATATGGATGACTCAAAGCTTGAAGTTGAAGGTCGATGCTAAATTTGGCTTTATCGAAGCTTGATCTGCTATCTCTAGTACAAGGCTAAGCGGATAAAGGAATCACCGGTCATGGATGATGGGCAAGGAAGCCTCATACAGTTAGAGCTTCAGCCGATCCGGAGTTAGAGAAGAAGAGAATAAGATGATTTGTGAAAGAAAAGCTTGTTGCAGATGATGTAAATATCAATTAGAAAGAAGCCCACTTTTGTTCGGCAACCATTAAGGTCAAAAAAGACAAGCACGTTTGATTGGAAAAAACACGTTTCTTTAAGATGATCTCACAAAACAAACTGAGCCTAAGATGCAAGTGCTAAATCATGAGTTACACAATTGCATCTAGCTATGGGAAAGGTGATTGTAAAATACTAAGAATTTAACTAAAAAGCCAAATAAAAAAAATATATCTTCTAAAACAACACCAAACTATCCGACTCTTAAGATTGAAGCAGATTAATTAACTATAACAAATCAGTTTCAATGACAATATCTAGCCATCCGCTAGCTGTTGCCTTCCGCAATGCTTGCCAGATTGCCAATGCCTCCTTATATAGCACTGCGAGTTGTTTTGTTTTTGTTTTTTTTTTCCTTTTCATGTTTCTCCATCTTCATTCAAACATGTATGTGTACATGATACAACCATAGACAAATTAAAGTAGAAGAACAAGAAAAAAGGAACAGAACATCCATCATGACTTCCGTTCCTCATGACGTCTATCTCTCTTGGCCCAGGTTCCAGGAATTATCAACAGGTTATCATCCCTAAAACTACATGACTCCTTACACGATAGCTTAAAGAAAGCGGCCTTTAGAAAACCAACCTCACTCTTATTCACCTTATAGTTTGCACAATTGTTCCAAGGGGTTTTAGCGCACTCCTTATAAGCTCTAAAGAAAGGATCATCATCATGATCACCTAATCTTCTTGAAGAAGTTCGGGAGGAGTGAGACCGAAGCAACTGGCCCCCGGGAGGAGGAGGGATCGGAAGCTTGTGGACCGGCGGCCGGACTGGAGCAGTTCCAATTCCATGTGATCTACAAGATGGTGGTGGTAGCTTATGTAAACTAAATTGATCATCCTCCTCTACAAGATGGTTATCGTTGCATGCTACTGCCTTGGAGAGACCGGGCTTCTTTTCCCATGAGAAGGGCATGTTCATTACTTCTGAATTGACCTTACTTGGATTCATTTGATCCATGCATGAACTTGTCTTGTCTGTGGTATTGTTCCCCCAATTTTGATGTGTTTCTGTTGTATGCTTTTAATTTATAGGAGGATTTTGCTTGCGCTTTATAGGTAAGGTTGTTTTGCTTTTCAGGACTAATAAAATAAAGAGTTTCGTGAGGGATATGAATTGGGCAAATAAAACGTGAACGGAAGAGAAGTTGCGTGTCTTTCTCCAAATGGAAATATGGATTTTATGACCAAAGACATCGAGGCTTGACATCACTCAATGCTGGCGAGCTGGGGAAATGTTTAACAGAAAGTGACGGAACTCGTAGTCCATCTATGATTAGAGTCGCAATTTTCTCAAGGTCTAAACCAAAACTTCATCTACCTTAATTTATTAGTCAGCAAAAAGAATTAAATGTTTAACCTAAGTGGTAAACCTCAGAGTTAGCTAAAAAACTGTAGGTGAGCTGTTGCTGGACTCACAAGTCCCATAATGTGATCGATGTATATATTTTTCTTATTAAAAAAATCCACTGTTTTCATTTTTTTTTATCCAAAATCAATGCCATTTAAAAGTTAATACTCTGTTATTAGTGGATAATTATTTGAGTAAATTTTTTAGAAACGAGTTAGTTTTTTATGAAATTTTTTAGCATTCAACCAAAGAAAAGAAAAACCAATAAGAAAATGCCTAACTTTTTCTTTTAAAATATTTTATAAATATTTTCTAACATTTTTTAAATATAAAATTTTAATTAATATACAAGTTGAACAAATAATCAATATATATTAAAATTATCACTAGCAACTCATTTTTAAAAACCACTACGTTGGAGGGCATGGTAAAGATCAGGGAAGCTAGCGGACGAACGTCATAGAGCAAGGCAGGTGAAGCGCGTGTAGAAGCAGAGGGCCTTAAAAGGCAAGAATCGAAAGTTGGAAAAAGGAGTAGCCGAGAAGTTTCGTAGACTTTATCTAACAGGAGATAGAAAACAAATTGCCAAGAAAGATGATTGGATTCTAAAGGCGTTATTATATTAGAAAACAATTGTTCTCACCATTGGTCCAATATTTTTATATATTTTATATACTGTAAAGGAGTACTGGTTAAGACAATTTTATACATTCATTTAGATAAATTGATTTATTTTTTAGACACTTTTAAATTTGAAGCCTATAACTTTTCTACATATTATTATAATTACTTTTACATACTTTCTTTAAACATTTGTTAATGTTCATTTAGACACTTTTGTGTATTACTTTAAACATTTTTACCCTTTTATATATTGTCTGAAGAAAACAAATATCTACATATTGTTTGCAAATTACTTCACACTTTTAAATATTATTGTAGACATTTTAACATATTTATTTAGACTTTTACATGTTTACATATCATTTTGATAGAGAACAAATAACTTACATATTTTTTTAAAAGAAAAAATAGTCTGCATATTAATTCAGACACTATTGTCAATTGTTTTAAACACTTTGTATTTTTATTTTTGACATTTATGCAAATGCAAGTATTGACAAAAGATTTAGAGGCGGTGGTGGCACCAACTTAGCGACGGCGGAAATGAGGTAAGATTTCTGAAAGAGAGAAAAAGTTTTGGTTATGGACAATTTTTTCATATTTTTTGGATGGAGGTAGATTATATATGAAGAGTCAAGGGTAATTTAATATGTCTAATGAAACCTATGCTAAATGACTTTATTTTATACATAAATCCCTTGCTCAAATTTATGTTCCTTTTCTTAAGTATTTGACAAGCCCCTTTCAAACCAATGTTCATTTGGTAAAACATGTTATGTATTTGGTTTTTCATGTTTGAATACATCAACCATCTGAAGGAAATAAGAATGGCTGGTGTGATTAGAAATTTTTTTTTCCAAGCAACATACCAGATTTAGTTTGAGCCTAGAAAAGGAAAACAGCTGAAATGATAAATAATTATCAAATCTATTGGCAAAACATGGGATAACCTTGAAAAGCCAAAAGTCAAGTGCCAAATAAAAATGGGCAATGGGCTAAGCTGAACCAGCCCAAGTTGGACTTGGCCTGGGATCAAACTCCACCTAGTTCAGGAGTAAAACAACTAGAAGCGGGTCACGCTTAGGCTAGGAAAAGGGTATTTTTAATGGGTTCTAGCTCACACTAATTGAGCCGGGCTAAACCTTGAGCACAATATAGGTGGCCCAAATTTAAAAAAGAAAAGGCAAGAAAATAACACAAGGACTACAGTGGCTTCAAACAGCTAGAAATGGCTACAATACAACTTTGCCCCCTCAAACTCTTAGAAACAACTAATTTGTAACTATAATTAGGGTCTTACTGCTAAACCATAGTAAGATCAACATCTTAAGAGTTCCGACAATGAGGTGTTGACCAAGGGTGAGGCATGATTTTTTTTTTTTGGTTTTTCATTTTCACTCTTAATTTGTATTTGGTCTAGCTATCCTGTTTAGCAGAAATCTTAAGGTTTTAATGATTGTTTTTTTTTTACATTTTGCTATTATTTCATGTAAAGCACGTTCCAGTTATTGTAAGTGTCACTGGGCTTTTTAATTAATATAATTTACATAGGTGGTGGTGTTTTCTTCTATAAAAATACTTATGTAAATTTATTACAATAATTTTTTTAGAAAATTAAAATTTTTTTCTTTAAAAAAGATTTGCTCAGACACAGTCTAGGCCCATTCTTAGGCCTAGCCTAACCTACCATAAATAGGGATGCACCGAGGCCTGACCAAATCCAATGCCATCTCTGGCACCAAACCTTTCCAAGTCATTAGAATCAACTATCCAACATTTGGCTTACGATTGGTTGAACCCAATTGGCAAAAATAGTTGATCTCAACACGATGTAGCATTTACAATGCCAATAGAAAACATGAACATGTTATTAGAAAAAAAAATGATGAGGGTGAAACTTACCCGCACTATTCCTTTGTTTCTTTTTAATTTGGCCAAAATCCATAATTCACCCTTGAACTTTAGCAAAATGGACATATAATTCCTCAATTGTTGACTCACTATACATAACTCCTCAAACTTGATTAAACCGGTCTCTTAAATCCTTTTATCAACCATTTTTAGTTACATATGAGAACGTGAGTAACTTATGCAATGAAACTTATGTTTTCTGAACTTCTCGCAATATTTTATAACCAAAATTGCCAATAAAATTTAAGTTGAATGATCTTCAAAACATTTTAACCTAACCACCCTAATTGCCACACAACTTAAGAACAATAAGCTCGTTGTCAACAAATATAGGCCATCAATTGGCTTATGTGATGGCTATGCTCTAAATAAAGCACAAAATAGGAGAAGATGACAAATGATAGAGGGTATTATTGTTGAACTAGATGGCGAGAGGAGCTGTAGGTTGGAATGGATGAATGGTTATGTTGACTTGGTGAAGACGGGAGCCCAATCATTACCACCAAAATTTTAGGTCCTTATTCCCTCATGAGTGATGAGGCTGAGCACCTAAATTGGAGTTTTTCCATTTTATTATTATAGCCTTTTTTTGTGATTTCCTAGCTTTTTTTTATCCACTCAAAGATAAAGCACAAGAAAAAAAAGAAAATAACATAAAAAGTTGTTAAAATAAAATGAATAAACAACAATTTAGGTCTCAATTTCTTCAAACCAAACTAAAATAGTTGGTTTGTTCGGTTTTTGGTTTTTGATTGTAACAAACCAAATTGTCTGAATAATGGGTAAAATTGAAACAAATCTAAACCAAAATTTTTTTGTTTGGTTTTAATCGAATTCACCAAACAAGTAATTGCCTGCATATGAGCTATAAGAGACATACTACAAGATACCCAAGAAATTGAGAAGCCAATCAAGACTAAGAAAGACCTAGTAAATCCATTTTGTTTCCATTCTAAAAAAAAGAAGAAGGAATTGAGAGAACTAAAGCGAAGTGGACGAGGATAGGACCAGACAAATGATCCTGTGAACTAAGAAAAAAGAAGAATATTTTCTCATTAAGAATCAGAAGGTGAAAATGACGATAAAAAATCATAACCATCTAAAAAACAAAGAAAGAGAGAAAATGATGAAAGTGGAAGAGAACGCATCAAGCCTACATAATGAGGAACAAGTTGGGAGGCAAAGATTTTGAGTAGTGTTGTTGATGGCAATGAGCTAAAAGAAACTGGGGAATGGGCATAGGTAGGGTTTAAGGAAACTAGCTAGTGAAAACATGGGCTTGGGAGCTTGTGTATAAGCACAAAATCAATAGAAAGAATTTTGAATGATTTGATGATTGAATACTAAAGGGGCCTTGTTGAAACCAATATTTTCTATTTTCTATTTCAGTTTCAACTGAAAATAGGACGAGAATAACTAAATAAACCAAACTGAAAAATTGAATTGATTCAATTTTCTTTTTGTTTAAACTGAATAATGATCCCCCTTAAATATGCTGCCGTAATGTTTTGGACATGGCAATTGGGCCCCATATTCATCAAGCCAACATAAACCTTTCTTGACCCATACCTCCTTGCCTCGCCTAGTTCAAGTAGTGATCACCTTCCCACTTCACATAAGTCCTGGCCTACAATCAACCTCCCAAAGCCAATTATTATGGTCACTATTGATTAGTTGAGTGATTGTTGGCAAGGTTTGGGTTGTGGAAATAGGAACTGATGGTGGAGTGCAGCAGCAACAACAACTAATAGCAAGCTACAATTGTAGAGATTATTTTTGTTGTAGCTAAGGAGTTGAATTTCTGGACAAATGTTTTGGAGATTATTTAATATAAACTTTATTTGGATTTCAGACCTAAATATCATGAAAATTTCAAAAATACATTGTTATAGAAATGGTTTACGCATTTGAATGTGATTAAAAATAACTAAAAAAAGAACTTAAAAACCTGGTTTAACTGAGTTTGAGGAGTTATGTGTACCAAGTCGAAGTTCAAAGAGCTATATGTTTGTTTTGCTCAACTTGGATGATGGATTATGGATTTTGGCCTTTTTGCTTGTTATATCAACTATGAAAAAGAAACTAAAAATACACCATGTCGTAGGATTAAAAAGAAAAACACCATCTTGCCCTTAAATATAAACAAAATGATCATGCAAGATATTGAATTAAAAAATATAAGATAAGCCTATTAAGAGTGACTACCTTGTATATAAATTCAAATTAATGTCTTGAACATTGGCAGCGGGGAAGGTAGGGTAAAGCTCGCGTCAATTATGTCCTATACACAGCCGGTGGAAACAAAAAATGTCCACTACTAGTTAAATTTAAAAACTTATGTTATCTTAATAACATCTTTAATATAAAGGTGTTTAACTTCAATTTTAACACAACTATTCACTTAACGTTAGTTACACACAAAAAAAAAATGAATTGTCTTCAGCCAATGAGAAGAGAACTTGCTGAAGCTGCAAATTAGTTTCACGAAGAGGCAGATAAAACTTCTTTCAGGGCAAGGCAGACAAAGCTTAATCAATCGGTAACTATTGTTCCAAGGCCAATATCTGTAATTTGGCTGCCTTGTATTAAAAGTAATTCTGTGAAAGCCATAAAAATTTGACATTTCTTAAAAAATTGAAAAAATATATCATGTTTGTTTTCCATGTTCTTGAATAGACGTATTAGATTGGATGAATGAGTGAGGGAAATCAGGAATGAGCATGCTATTATTATAATTATTGGTGCAATTATTCGCATTATCCTATTGAGGTTTTGAATTTAATGTAAAAATTAAAAAGAATTGGAGTTAGTTCTTTTCTTGCTCGTGGTATGATTTGTGGTTGTTTGCAAGTGCAAGCATCATTGCATTGAGTTTTGATTTTCATGTAAAAAAAAAAAAAAAGAAAGAACATAAGTGATAGCTCCATTCTTGCTTGTCATGGTTGTTTTTTGGCTATTCTGTGTCTGCCATTACCCTGTTGTCTACTGTATGCCGCAGTTCTTGTTCTATTACCTGCTGCCCTTTTGAACTATTATTGTTCTATTATAAAATACTCTCTTTTCAGAAAAAAGTGGTGTGTGTGTTTACTTGACCACATTCAACATGAATAAACAATATACTGTAGTCCATTTTGGATCTAAGGTGACATACAATGTATTTGATTCCATAAAAATACAAGCAAGTAAGCATGCCTTCTTGTCCAATGCCATGCCTTGAATGAACTCTTGGAACTTTGGCTTACTCTCAAATTCATTCATCAAACATGCTTTAGCATTCGTCATTTATACTTTCTACAAATTGAACCTAGAAACCATTAGCCCATCATATGAAAAAAAAAAAATCCCAAAACTTGGATTATTTGATACAACTTCGTGGAAGCATCAATATCTAGGAGAACAAGGGAAAGATAAAAGGATTGAGAGCACTTGACACGACTATAGCCCAAGCAATAAACATATCTGTTCTAGACAATTTAAGATTAAACTGAAAGAAAAAACAGAGAAAGATGGCTACTTTACTAGTTGTGTGAGAACAAGGTTATATATATAGTGCTACTTTGTTGAATCATGCCTAAATTTTTTTGTTTGATTACCATTTAACATTAATAATTTAATTTATGATTTATTTTAGAATAGAAGATCGCATAGTTGAATAAACTAACATCTCTTATGAGGAGTTTGAGTTAATTGAGAACAATAAGGATATGATAAATGCTAAGCCGTTAGAGCCTTTTATTGGTATGGAATTCACATCATCAGATGATATAGAACATTACTATAGCAGATATGCTAAATGTGTTGGTTTTAGTATCCGGAAAAACAAGCTCATGAGGTCCACATCTGATAAGGCAATAATTGGTCAAGTATTTGTTTGTTCAAAAGAAGGTTCTTATGCCAAGAAGTATGTAAAGAAAAGGCATGTTCGTGAAGCTTCAGATGAAACTGGAGCAGGATGTAAAACAATGCTTACAGTAGCAAAGAGAGGTGAATGATGAGTTGTAACATGATTCTTTGCAAGGCACAACCATGAGTTGGCTACTCCAAAGAGTACACAATTTCTTTTATCACACAAGCAGTCCACAAAGGCTCAAAATGATCTTATAGATGTTCTTAATGACTTGGGTGTTCGTCCAAGTAAGATAGTTTCAGTTTTGTCTCATGAATATCGTGGAATTGATAACCTTACAGTGATTGATCATGATATTTATAATTATTTGAAAAGAAAAAAGGAAAAAACTTGTTGAGAGAGAAGATGCTCAAATGATGTTAGATTATTTCAGAAATTGTCAAACAAAGGATCCTTGATTTTTTTATGCCATTCAGACAGATATTGATGGTGTCTTGCAAATTGCTTTTGGGTTGATTCACATTTAAGGATGGCATACAGATACTTTACCGATGTTGTGGCATTTGATCATACTTACATGACTAATAAGTATAAAATGCCATTTGTACTTATCGTTGGAGTAAATCACCATTTTCAGTTAATTTTATTCAGTTGTGCTCTCTTATGGAATGAGATAGAAGATACTTTTACTTGGTTGTTGAATACTTGGCTTGAAGCTATGTCTGAAGCCACCATCAATGAACATTCCAGACCAAGATTCAACCATCAATAATGCAATTGCTAAAATTCTTCTAGACACTGTTCATCATTATTGTATGTGGCACAGAAGGAAGAAATTTTCAAAAAATTTAAGTCATATCTATCATTAAAATGAAAATTTCAAGAAAGAGTTTAATAGTTGTATTCATGGATCAATTTCACCTAATGAATTTGAAGATGCTTGGATGCACATCATGCTAAAGTATAAATTGCAAGGTAATTCTTGGATTGACAAAATATATTTTGTTTGTGAGAAATGGGTTATGGCATTTTCACTTAATGTTTTTTGTGTTGGAATGTCAACGACTAAGAGAAGTGAAAGCTTAAATAAGTTATTTGAGGATTATGTCAATATTAGTAATCCCGTGAGCAAGTTTGTGAATCAATATGAAGAAGCATTAGATGTTCGATATAGTAAAGAATGACAACAAAACTTCAAGACAATGAACTCAAATCCAATACTTAAAACTTTATATCTCATAGAAGCTGAAACATCTTGGGTGTATACTAGAAAGATATTCAAATTTTTTCAAGATAAGTTAGTTAATGCTAAAAAATTTGTTTCCAATAAAGTTGAGAGTTGCAGTGAGTCTAAGCTCTATAAGGTACATGAGATTAGTAAAGAAAAACCATTTTACATGGTTTCTTTTGAGGTTTCACCTTCTCAGGCTCATTGTAGTTGTAAAAATTATGAGTTCATGGGCATCTTGTGTAGGTATGTTTTAGTTATTTTCTTGAAGAAAAAAGTTCATTCATTGCCTCCAAGTTATATATTGAAGAGGTGGACAAGAAATGCAAAAAAGTATGTTAGTTCAGAAGCTACTCAATGTCCATTGTTGGATTCTTGATCTAATTCCTCCATTCCGTGGTTTAATAGTGTGATGTTACATGGTCTTGGGCTTTCTAAATTAGCATCAAGATCGAGGATGTCATGCCCAGCCTAGCCCTTGGCCCATTCAGGCCCAGTTATTTAACTAGGCAGCGGAATTCCACAAAATGGGCATTTATTCCTTATTAAAACATATAGGCATGAACCCGAGGATATTACTAGCACTAGCTCATTAATAATTTACTTAAAGGTTGATATTGTGCTCTCGGAAACAAGTTAGTACTTATGTGGAACTTGTATATTCATTTCAAGCTCGTTATCAAACATAGCCAAGTACATGCATGACAACCAAAACACCAATCCAAGTTTTGGAACTTGTTTATTATGCACATGTTTTTCATAAAGAAGCATAGGTAGCTAAAACTTAATTTCTAGCTTGAGAACCTACAATGGCTGAATTATTAGCAAGTATATTCTTTCATCACCATGTCTCGAAAGCTTACACATACCAAGAAAACTTGGTGGAACACACAATACCTCAACAAATGAGGTATAGCTGAATATTTATGCTTGATTTCCTTCAAGCTTCCTCCCACCAGTTGATTCCTTGCCTTGGAAGGATTTAGAAGCTTATGAATATTGAGGACACAAGCTTTACACTCAAGAACACCAAGAGCAATACTTGGCCGAATAGTATTATGGGAGAAAGAGTTGGAGAAGTGTTTGAGCTTTAGGAGGAGAGAATGGGTGTTTTAGAGTAAGTGAAATGAGTGAAATGGAGACTAAAATGGAACTTGTATGGCCGACCATGGGAGTATATATAGAGTGAAACCATGTGATTCACATGAGGGTGAGTGGGAGACAAATTGGAAGACGTGTGTAGGTGGTAGGTGAGATAGTAAAAGGTAGGGGACAAATTGTAAGACTT
The DNA here is from genome assembly GCA_005392925.1 of Aquilaria sinensis. Lineage (NCBI taxonomy): Eukaryota > Viridiplantae > Streptophyta > Magnoliopsida > Malvales > Thymelaeaceae > Aquilaria > Aquilaria sinensis. Next base: position 55,297 of record SMDT01003109.1, on the reverse strand, counting down.
GTGTGGGTGGTGGGTGAGATAGTCAAAAATAGGTGATAAATTGGAAGACTTGTATGGGTGATGGGTGAGATAGTCAAAAGTAGGTGACAAATTGGAAGACTTGTGTGGGGGTGGGTGAGATAGTCAAAAGTGTGGGACAAATTGGAAGACTTTGGTTAAAGTTGGGAGAATTTGTCAAAAGTGAGAAACAAGTAAGTGGGGAAATGAATCCTAAGTGATGAGTTGGATGAGAGGTGGATTAAAATAATTGAAAATGGAGGAAGGTGGCAGCCATGGCATCCAATACCTTTAAAATTGGCTAATCCCCTCTTTAGTCCCTCAATTCCTCGTATTTGAGCAATTGAGCCAAACCACCAAAAGTCCTATTAGTCCAATTGAGTCCATCACCTTAAATTTTCATCATTTTACTTGGCCTAAGCCAAGTTTAAATTCTGAGAATGTCCAACATTCATCATACTCCCTGATCCCACTTAATTTAGTGTCTCCTAATCTCAATGAGCTTAATTCCCAATTTAGAAAAAATTCTTAAGCCCTAAATCCTTATAGCTTGAGGCTTAATTACTTAGGATTTTGCGGACATTACAGAAGAAGCATTATGATCTTGCTATTAATGGTATAGGCAAACTAGTTGATGAACTTTGTAACTTGAGAATTCTTATCGTTGAAGTTAAAAAAGAACATTATGACAATGATGTGATTTCTCGTGAAAAGAGTTTGCGATATCCTATACAAGTGGTTACAAAAGGACGTCATCAATCATTGAGAATAAAAAGTAGTGTTGAGAAGAGTTGTAAGAAAAGTACCACTACCTCAGTGTGAAAGAGAAAAAAAATTAGACAATGACTGATGTAAAGTAATTGAAAAAGAAGTAAGTAGGTCTTTTATTATTTTAGTTTTATTTTATATCTTCATAATCATAATGAATATTATGATGGACAATTTTTTACAGGGCTGATACTGTCACAAAAACAAATCCATGCACTACTATATTTAATTATGAAGTTTTAGTAAGTGCAACAGTATGTTTATATATTTTGATAATATTCTATAATTATTCTAAACTTTTATGCCTAAGCTAATTCTTTCATATAAGTAAGCTAATTCCTTTATATTGGATATAGGAACTATGCGATAATAGTTCTCTGAATCATTACCAAAATATTCAATGCACTCTGTTTAGCCAGAATCTTCCTTTAGGATTTACGTTATATGTGCACATATTAAGTGTCAGCTTCAGTGTCATAATTTGACATTATGTTCTTTTATTGTTCTTTCTCATATTCTAATATGTTATACTATAATTTAATTTTCACAGGACATGTTAATGATAGCCTCGAACCAGACTCAGACACAATTTTCAACTGACACTTTTGAGCCAAACGCAAAAGAATATTGAATATCACTTAGAACTTCATTCCAAGACTTTAAGGAGCATGTTATTGAATTCCCAAAACAAGAACTTAATTTTGCATTTATTTAGCACTTTTGATACAATCTTTTATTTCTTTTTAGAAAATTTAATAGACATTTGAATTTTTATGGAGATTGTTGTTTACTTATTTGGAGATTTGTAATGCTTAGATGTCATTACCTATTAATAGCTCTATTTAAAAAACAAACATCTAATGGTCATATATTTCTATTATAACAAAAGCATGTTTAGAGACTTAGGATGCTTTTATCACCAAATGCTTTTTATTCTGAATGACATTTTTCCTCTACTGTCACCCTTCTCATGATTGCTTGCATTCACTTCCTACAATAGCATCAAGTAATTGTTACAGTGGGAAGAATACTTTCTTATTCTTGTTAGTTCCATGTTATAATGCTGGTGGCATAAAAATTAGTACTGCGACAAGAAATATACCTAAATCTAAAAGGCAATAAAAAATTTCTTCTGATGAAAAAGCAAAGAAAAACTATACATGACCTCAACTTGACAAAAAGCACATGATATAGCCACTCAGTATCTTCGACAAATAAATAAACAATCAAGTTTCAAGACTAGAGATGGACAAACAGCATATTATAGATATAAAAATTACCTAACCAAGCCTTTTGTTTTGAGATGCACCATTCTAGTTTTTCATTTGATTTGCTCATTTGGACTTGGCATTCTGTACAAAATCCAATGCTTCATTGGAAGAAAATTGGCCTACTAACTATAATTTCCTTACAAACACCAATTACAGAAACATATACACGAGATCTGCCCATTGTTTGCTCAGAAAATTGAATAATCAGCAATAAAAGATAAATACAATACTATATCCATAACAATGCTCATAACACATTATGATGCATAAAACATGGCTTAAACTAGGTGATGATTATGGGACACCTGAACTCGCCAAGTGTAGTACTAAATATACAAAGAGTTAAGATCCATGGCTATCCTAAAGCCCAAAATAGCAATCATCAATATTGCATAAATAGCCTTGAATTGCATCACAGAATAAAGTAGGTGAATGGTTGATTATTGTAATAAAACCAAATTTAAGAGCTACATATGTCCATATATACTCGTTGATTACTTAGAGGACTGCAAAAATGGATGACAAAAGACCTAAGGCAAGTACAAATGGTGCTGCAATAACTCGCCAAATCTTTGATTATGAAAGAACCACCATGATCCAAACAACACCACCATTCATCTTTAGTTCCTACGTCATAATAAATATTTTCCAGCAAATTCATTAATTTTGTAAACTCAGTACATTCAAGCATTTTAGAAGAAGGGGCCCTTTTAAGAACCAAGTTCTGAGAACCTTGTACTTCTTTTTCTCCATCTTGCATTAATGGAGAGGTTTGAACAAAGAAGGGGGTAAGCAAAGAGTTTGGCAGCAAAAAGGAAAAGTTAAGAAAGAGAGATTGGATAAGAAAATAACCTTTTGGATCTGTTGACGTAGGCTAGGAAAGGGAGACACTACCACAAGAAAGGTCCAAAGGTGAAATCTGAGAAATAATTGAGAACCCCATTCGGCAGTGGTGTGAGATAAGGATGAGCAGATGAGTGCTTTGTCGTTTATCCTAGCAAATTTTGCTGTAGCATTTTAGAGCGAGCTTCGTGACTGAATGAATTAGAGATCATGAATGAACAAATTGGTAGATCGGTAATGGTATGAAGAGATAATTTATGACAAATAAGGAGTGGATATGTCCTCTGTTAAACGATGGTTGATTGTTAAACACCGTAACTTAGAAGGTGTTACCAAGACAATGAAAGTCTCTTGTAGAATAGTACTGGTGAACAAATTTTTTTCCACTGGCTGTGCATGAGTTATTTTATAATGCTTGATTGTAGCTGCATGGCCCCTTATGGCCTGGGCTAAACTTTATATAAAAATATTAATTTTTTAATTATTATGTATCATATCAGTAGAAAAAAATAAAAGATTTTATATAACTGTGATATGACTGTACTGGACTAAACTCTCATGTCCAAACTCAATAGAAAAATGGCAAACCAAGCAACTTTACCATTAAAGTTTATGAGGGGAAACAATTTTGTCATTTAAATTTTTTATTGGTAAATTTGACATTAATATTTTAAAAAGATGTACATTTGCCCTCAATATTTTAGAATAGAGAGATATTAATCATTATAGTACTTGACGGTGAGAATATTCCACCAAACAAATAATATTTGTCACTACAATGAGGGAAATTCATCTTGCTTCATGCTAAAGAATTGCCCATACAATATATAGTTAGATATGTTTCTACATACCATCCATGTGAATAAAAGAATTGCCACATAATCACCCTATCAATATATCTTAACATGTCTTTAATGGTAATAGCAACTATGCCTATAATAAAAATATTAATAATAAATTTACTTGTAAAAATAGTTTCATGATAAAATTACTCTCTCCATTAATGATAAATTTGCCACTTTTTGCAAAAGGAAAGGTGCAAGACAACTAAACTTGAGGTGTTGCCGCTGGGCTCAAAGGTCAAAGCCTCAAAGCAAGGTTGTCAGGGTCGGGATCCTACCCTAGATTGTTTTGCACTATACAAGATCAAGATCATAAGGTCGGATTGTAAATTGTAAGATCTTACTAGAATAAAAAATTTATTGTTTAAATAATATAATTCATGGGAAAGACAAATTATATTAGAAACTCAAATAAAGCTTAAGTGCCATAATAATGATAAATAGTTAAATACAATATAATAATTTATCTAACATAAGCAAAGCTCAAGTTTTAATAAAGTATACATCAACATAACTAACACAATAACCAACATAACTATGAAAGAAATCCATAAGTAACCACAATTTGACAAATAAAATAGAGTAATAATGTCTGACTACCATTAAACAACAACAAATAAGCCCATGGAACAAACAAAGGGCAAACAAGTCATGGGGCATCAACAATGGAACTTATCCATCCAAGACACTGAAAGACACATAACTAGCATTGACATCAACATCATTATCTTCTTCCATAGCAAGATCATCTTCTTCTCCTCCACCCACTTCACAGTTATAGTCACCTTCTAATCGATCAATCCTCTTATTAGCTTTTTTTTTTTGTCTAAATCAACAACTATATAATTGATAGAAAAATGTAAATATAAAAAAATTGGATTGTCTAAGAGTGAAAGAATTAATGTGAACAAAGTTGGATGGTAACTTATAAGTTGTAGTAGTTTTATAGTCCTATCAAGAAAGTCTTCATCTCCACCTTTAGAATCAGCTTCTAATTTAGCTACCTTATTAAAGAAATTAATCCACCATTGGTTTGTAGGAAGAACGGGAGCTTCCTTCCCAATAATCCACTCATTGTCAAAGTTTATTTCATCAAAATTCATTGTTTGAAGTTTTTTCATTTCAGTTTATTTCATCAAAATTCATTGTTTGAAGTTTTTTCATTTCAGTTGTCTTTTTTTTTTTTTTTTTTTTGCCTCTGCCTCAGTTTTAAATTGTACCTCACATAAACAAAATCATTAATCTTTTGTTGATGTCAAAAAAAGACAAAAAGACATAAGAAAAACCATTAAAATAAATAACCAACATGAAAAAGGAAAAAGATTAAGCAAAACTCTTTTAACCTTACCATATCAAAAGCACTCCAATTCCGATCATAACCATAGGAGGAATAAGTCAAACTCAAAACACTCATGGTAAATCTTTTCAACTCTGGTACTTCATTTCTATATGAATCCCACGAATTAACAGGAGGTTTTTTGTTTCTTGTTTGCCTAGCAACATTAAGACCAAAAAGCCCCTTTGCATTTTTTAAATCATTAAGTTGGCAATCAATTTTGCCTATCTCCTCATCATCGGCACATAATCTTTCAAAGCAACTATATAGTTCTTTCTTAACCTTTGCATCAGTACTCTTGAATGATGTACTATATTGCATTTGGGGATTAAGACAATAAGCAGCTATATGGAGTGGTCTATGTAGTTGATTTTACCATCTTTCATCAATAATTTCAAATATAAGCCGATACCTAAAGGCTAAAATAAGAAAAAAATTGCATGAAATTTATTCATTTAAAACATATGAACTTGTAACATTTAACTTCTAACATGAAAATATGAACAACTCAATGTTACCGTACAATGAAAATTCTATAGATTAAAAAGTACCTTGATTGAACATTGTTGAAGTTGGCCTTGATTTCTTTTTTTGTACAATCTATGGCATTATAGATGAAGCTTATAGCAGGTTTAAAATCTGAATCAATCATTCAAAAAACCTTAACTAAGGGGATTGCAGCCTTAAGACATTTTGCAACTGCTACCCAAAATCCTGATGTGTCTAGAATAATATCCCCTACCTTATTTCCTTGCTCAAATTATGCAAAATTACTGATCAACCATTTCTCAGATGAAAACATAAAGATTAATGCACCCTTTTGCTTTCGCAATCGAGCAAGAGTGAGATAAGCAGTGGTAAATCTAGTGATTCTTCGCCTTATAACCCCTTAGTAAATTTTTTATCACAATAATCAACCGTGTTCTATTGTATATGAAACTGGTTATTTTTCTGTCCTTTGCTATAGTCACCTTATGTTCTTCAATTTTTTTTTGAAAGTTCTCCAACATCAAATCAATGCAATGAGCTGCACAAGGTGTCTAAAAAAGCTTCTTTTTTTTTTTTTCCATCAACATCTTTCTAGTAGCCTTATAATTGACAACATTATCAGTCATAACTTGGATAACATTTTATTCACGAACTTTCTCCACAATATTATCCAACATTTCAAAGACTTTTTCAGTTGTCTTACTAATATCTGATATGTCAATTGATGATAAAAAAATAGTCCCTTTTTGGCTGTTTACTAGAAAATTGTAAATTGACTGATTCTTCCGATCACTTCATCCATCACTCATTATTGAACAACCTGTTTTTTTTTTCACTCGTTTTTGTATTCCTCAAGAAGCAACATGGTGCTTTCAACTTTTTTTTTTTTTCAAAAAAGTAACTCTAAGTTCATGGTAAGAAAGTAACTTAAGGCCTCTTCTATATTGACCCACCGTTTCGATCATTTTTTCAAACTCAGGATTTTTTACACAGTTAAATGGAATACACTAGTGTAAAAAAACCTATAAATTTGTTGGCAAACTTTTTCTCACCCCTCTTTTTTTAACATGGTATTCAATGTCTTACTTTGAACCTTACCTTTTTTTTTTAAAACAAATCTATCCAAATTTCTGCCATTATTATTGTGAATTCCCAAACTTGCATTGTCTACTCCTTGTTCGATTAACAACATGTTTCTCCTTTTCTTTTAGGACAATTCATCTTGATTTTCCAATATCTTAATAAACTTAATCCTAACATCATCAGAAACCTTTAAACAAGGTCCAACATTGTTACTTGTTCAAGCCAAGTGATGCTTAAATTTGAATATTCCACTAGTGAATTCCATCTCACAGTATTTACATTTCACTTTTCTTAAACCAACTTCTATACCATGCTTATCAGTTCTACTACTAGTTGCATTTTTTCTAAGTTTTTTTAATAGAACTGGCTACAGATGCACTACTATTTTCCATGGTTGAAGGCAACAAGTAAGATCAATCAGAAATTGTATATTATTTTTTAAAAAAAGATAATTTTGTATTAGATTATTAATAGTGAGGGAAACATCATATTTATATTAATAATAGCATGAGCATCCTTCATAAACACAAAACCAGAAACAGGTTTTAGTCTTAGATATTCAGCAAACTTTCTACTAGCAATAACATATGCATATTTCATGATTTCCCACAAAATCATCGACATGAGCATATTTCATGAAAAAAAAAATATAGCGTTAATTAAAGTTGGAATTAACAAGCAAACAATTCAACACTTAGGTTTAACCAATAAATTAGAAATTTATCAGATTCTAACATCAATCTTTTAGCTGCAGCTTAAGACACCTTTTGATTGATGAAATGAGCCCACAATTGCCCACAATTTCTGCCGAGAGAAAAAGCGATAAAGGAGCACTGTCGGGATGAGCACGACTGGGAAACAAAACGAGCGATGAAACCCTCGTAGCGACACACAGTAATGAGATAGAGACTGGTGACTATCAGAGTTAGGCAGCCGGAGAGCCATTTGAAGCGCGACTGCTGGGAGTGCTGCCTTGAAGCACACCTAGCGGAGAGGAGTTCGTGTCCGCGAGCGAGCAAAAACTAGTGCGTCTTGAGTTGAAGCACGTCTGGTCAAGTGAGTGGGTAATGAAGTTTTTGCCCTTTATTTTTTAATTTGGGCTCTGCGAAGCAGCCCACTTCAAAAATTTTGTTTCCTATTACCTCCAAATTTTATAATTTGGGTCAAATATAAGCCTAACCCAACATAAATCAATATTATTTAGGATTTGTGAGATCTAACGATTCTACTATTTTTATGATCCTACAAGCGACCTTGAACGATCTCAGGGCGCCAACGATCTTGTTGTGAGTTGAATATATTTGTTTGATTAGGATTGCGATCTTGACAACCTTAAGTTAAAGGTTCTTGGCAAAATCGGCTCGCTATGTGTGTGTGTCGATATAGAGTCCATTAAATTCCATAATTACCCCTAGGGTTTACGTCTCGCAATTCAACATCCGGCGTCTCCACCGAGAATTATCCCAATTTCGTCACCAGTTCCACTTAAGCCCTCTTAAGATCATTGATTCGGCCTTCGTCCCCATTCTCTGATTAATCCTGAATCTCCTCTCAATCCCTCTTTCCGTTTCCCTTTCTCTCTGCTCTGGCTCTTTGAATCGACGATGGCGGGAGCCGAAGTAGGGCTTGCGCTGATAAAGAAGCTCGCCGCCTGCCACAAGCCGACCCGAGACAAGGCGGTTCGGACCATCTTCGAGTCATGGCTGCCGGCTCGGACCCATGTCCCCGACGACGACATGAAGAAGCTCTGGAAGGGCCTCTTCTACTGCGTCTGGCACGCCGACAAGTTCCCCGTCCAAGCGGATCTCGTGGAGAAGCTCTCTTCTGTTCTTCCCGATCTCCAGCAGTCTGTTTCGCTGCAGTATTTCTCCATCTTCCTCCTCACCATGCGCCGCGAGTGGACCGGCATTGACAAGCTCAGGTTAGACAAGTTCTATCTCCTAATCCGTAGGTTCCTGCATTACCTTTTTGCTGTCATGAGGAGATGCTCGTGGGATTTGGACTTAACGCGAAGGTTGATGGAGGTTTTGGTGGACAATACGTTTTTAGCGAATGACAATTTGCTGGGCGCTGGTGTTAATTATCATGTTGCTTCGGTTTTCTTGGAGGAGATTAGGCCGTTTCTTCCACTGAAAAAGGAAGTTCTGGAAGTGCTGTTTGGTTATTTAGTTGGAGCTATGGGGAAAGTGGGAGACAAATTGTTGGTAACAAAGGTCAAGACTTGTGTTTTCGATGCGTTGGTTATAATGGGGAAGCGGTTGCTGGAGGTCAGGAAGTCCGGAGCTGAGACTTCTATGAGTGATGATGTGGTGTTGCTGGGTACCGTTGCGTTGGTCATGAAGTTCTCCGCCAGGTTCTATGAAGTGGGTTCTTCACAGGATTGCTGCCAAGGCAATAGGAAGGCTCTGTTTCAGCTATACAACGACTTCTTGAAGTTGGAGAAGGACTTGGAATCTTCTGGCGTTGAGGTTTCGATTCCTGAGGTTAATGACACTGAAGGGGAGAAGGTGACTGAATCGATTCCTATGGATCAGGACATTGAAATGGATGCTTCTGATGAAGCTTCAGGAGCTCAGAAAGCTAATGGAAGTGGGTCTAACAAGAAGGCATCCAAGAAGGGCAAGAAGACCAAACAGTTGTCTGGCGGCAGTGGCAAAAAGACTAAGAAGGGAAAGGTTTCTAGAATTGTTGATGCAGTTCAGGAAACTGACACTCTAATGCCTACAGAAGTTAAAAGCACAAGTCCTACAGAAAGTGCTGCTAGGGATTCTATAATTTTAAATGAATCAGCCATATCAAACCTGCAGTTGCAGTTTGAGAAGATTGCTGCGGAATCAGGCTTGAAAAATGATGTTCCAAGTGCCTGTGATATGCCAACTGTTGCAGTAAATGGTAATATATCCAAGAAGAGAAAGAGATCAAAGAACAAGATTGGGCAACAACATGGAGATGCTGAACTGGCTGGTGATGGAGATGGTGGAGGTGATGTTACCACTGCAACAGCTGAGAAGAGTACAAAAAGGGTTAAGTTTGCTATGAAGAACAACTTGGTATGGAAGCCTCATACTCCTCTGCCTCCACAAAGTTTGAGATTACCACCCACTCTCACTCCAAGAGGAAGTGCCTTGAAGAAAGGAGTCCTTCCAGGTCCTATTGCGGAAATGCCTCCTACAATCAAGAAGGTCAGAAGGAAAACTAAATCGACAAAGAAGGGAAGGAAGGTAGTCAAGGTTGCCATCGTACCCAAACGGCCAAAGAAACTTAAATGCGTTGTGGTTTAGTCTTGTTATGAGTTTTTTATTTTGTGGGAAAATGCTTTACAAGTTTAATCCTGGAAGATTCTTTTAGACCTGCTCACCGTAATCGCAATTTTCCCTATTGTTCTGTTTCTTAATGTTTATACATTTTGCACCTTATATTTGAATCCTTTTTATTGATTGATTTTTCTGTCTCTGCAAGTGAAAAGGATCTTGTATAGAATTAGCTACTGATGCTTGTCGATGGATGTGTTTAATACAAAATGTTGGGCACCTCATACAGTCATGCTTATGGAAGTTCTAGATTGGAAGTGAATGTAATTAGCCTTTGGGAATGTTATTGAGGAAACCTGAGAGTTAGCATTTTTTTTTGCTTTGCTGCCTTCCTGTAAAATGGCAACCTGTTAATAATGCTTGTTCAAGTTGAATACGTTGTCTTTACCATAGGGAACACAGCCTTTGTTTTCAATATGTTCAGAATTGTTAGTATTGCTGCTGCTTGCATATTTCAGCTTTTTATGTTTCTGCATAAGGTGAAACACATTTTGATTATATTTCAATTGTTTTCCTAGAGAAGTTATTTCAAAAGTTGGGTCAAAGTAGATATTTTTCTGTTAGGCGTTGGCTATCAGCCATCACATTTATTAAAAATTAGGAGGGACTTGGCAACTTAAAATGCAGGAGCAACTCAACCCTCATCTGCTTCCTGCTGAAAGTAGCGCCTGATAATGATCTTGGGGGTGTATATAGCCCTGCCTTCCGAAGTTGTTCACAAGGCAGGGTTATAGCCACCTTAACATTGTTTGTAGATCTCCCTCTCTCTCTCACTCCTTTTCGTTTTTTTTTTTGTGGTACATGTCAGGCAGATTATAGCACCGACGGCCACTGTAAGTTCTGACTACAAAGTCTATGCATGAGTTTGTGTAGATCTCTTATCTAGTCTTGTGTAGGGATGGCAATTGAGTGGGTTAGGTCAAATTTGGGTCAGGTCACTCAAGTTTGGGTTTAGTCGGGTTAGCATATATTTGGGTCAAGGTTGGGTTATTTGGACTCGGGTTGATTGTCGGGTTGAGTATATTTTGAGTTTAGGTTGGGTCAGGTCGGATTTATTTGGCTTCAGATCCAATCAGGTCGGGTTATTGGGTCTTAGACCAGATTCAACTTAATTGTTGGATTTACTCGATTTACTAATACATAAGCTGAAATCGCTAAATTGATTCAATTTTTTTTTAATTTTGATTAAAATTTAATTTAAATAGACATAAAAATAATATAAAATTTATGAAAATATATTAATATATAATTTATTTAATAAAATACTCTCCCCATGTCAAAGTTCTTTGTAATATTCATTATTCAACAATTAATTTATGATTTTTTATTTTTAACATTTTAATATATAAATGAAAAATAATTATATTAAATAATAAATAAAGACATATAGTTTCTAAATATATACTTTTTAAATTTTTTTCTAACAAATAATCTCCCTTAGTCCCATTTTCTTTGTTTTATTTAACTTTTTTGACTAGTTTGACATAAATTTATTTATATTATTGTTTATTAAAAAATTAAAAAAATATATATAAAAATTGTAGATCTTGATTTATTATTCATGTATAAAATGGTTTTATTTATATATTAAAATGTTTAAAAAAAAAAAATTATATTACTTCGTCCCAAAAGTTTTACTCCTTTTGTTTTTGACAATTAATCTAAGATTTTTTATTTTTAATTTTTAATATATAAATAAAAAAAAAATCTATATGAATGATAATTCAAGATATGTAGTTTCTAAATATATTTAATTTTTTTTCTAACAAACAATATAAATAAAAAAAAGTTTTAAGATATATAGTTTCTAAATGATATTTTTTTAGATTTTTTCAAGATATGTCAAAATTCAAGATATGTAGTTTCTAAATATATATTTTTTTAGATTTTTTCTAACAAACAATAATATGAATAAAATTAAGTCAAAATACAATAAAAAGTCTAATGTATTAAAACTTCTAGGACAAAGGGAATAATTGTTAAAATACGAATGATGCAAATAATTTGAGATATAAAAAGTAATATGAATAAATTCAATTCAAATTATTTGAAAAAGTTAAATATTTTAAAGAATATGAGACAGAAGGGGTACTATAGTTTCTAAAATCTAATTATTTTTATTTCTCTATTACCGTTTCACTAATCGTTTTCCATAGTTCTCACTCACTCGCTCGACAACACAAAACAGATCAGTAGAATAGAAGAAACTCATTTATATATATTAAATCATAATTTTTCTAAAGCCTTTGCTGATTATATATTTTATATTAATTTAAGTTAAAATGGGGTATTATCTGATTTAGTTATCTGGTCAGTTCAGATTTGGGTTTAAGTTTTTTCAGATTTTACTTTAGTTGGGTTCAAATTGAGTTAGGTGTAGTTGGGTTTGAGTTGTTAACTTTTCTGGTTAAATTGGGCGAGATTAAACTTGGCTCAATGGATTGAATTAGATCTTTGAATCAGGTCAAATTTTACTATATCTAGTATTTTGCGTTCATATCATAGAAAATCAGTGTGTGATGGCTTGTGACCGCTAGAGTTGAGTAGTTGAGTCAAGGCTGGGCTTCTCATGACCTACTCGACCTGGTCTGTGCTCAACTCCTTCCACCGTCTCCAATTCACTGCCTACGAGTACGGTGGGCCAGGTTCACCCTAGCTAGTACCTTAATAACATTTTCATAACATCAATCTGATAGTTCATCATAGAAATCCGCAGCTGAAGTCACAACATTTTCCTAATCTTTAACAAGAAAACAAGGTTTTAATAGTACAAATTACAAATTTAAAATGAAACTAAACACCAACTAAAAAGCCGCCAGCTAAACCATGAAAAACTCACACCTATCATGCTTGTGTTGCCTTATCCATAAGCTTCTTGATTGGCCAAATAGTTAAGAAGCGGGCAAGGAATGCACAAGGGTTGAGCCAAGAAGATCGTTGCAGAGCGTTCCGCTGTTCTCTGCTCTCGGGCTGCTCCCTGTGCTGCTATTTGAAAGAGAGTTAAAACTAGCTTTCTGCAACACCCCGGTGGGAGATGATCCAATCCGAGGGCTACCATCCCACCCTTCAGTCATCAGATTAAGCGAGGACGAGTTCTTGCTGCCTGCTATGCTGTTATTGGTGCTATGCAAAACCTCTCCTAGAGGACCTCCCATACAAGACTCCCAAGACACAGGAATCCAATTCGCTTGCCGTTGATCTGATTCACTGGTAGAGTTGCCTACCCCTAGTCCCATTTTTATTGGATTGAATTCACGTGATAATCTCAGTGGTGACAATGCTGCTGCCTTCTCATTGTTGGGAGAGGAAGTCGATGACATGAAGTCTGAGGCGGCCATGGGCATTGCTATAGAAAGCTGTGTCGTTTCTGATTGTGCATCAACTTCAGGCCACGAGACTGATGAGCAATTGGATTGGATTTTAGGCCAGTCGTCCATAAATTGTCGAAGAGGATTCTGGGGTTCTGTTTCTTGGTTAGAAAGGTTTTTGGTGGAAGAACCAAAACTTCTACAGTTAATCAAGGAAGAGTTTTTCTGCGAAGGGTTTCGGAGGGCATCCGAGGAAACAACTCCAAACTGATTTTTTGAGGTTTCTTCAAATGTTAGAGGCTGTTTGGAAACCATGAAAGAGTTTTCTCCAGTTTTCATGTCGATGGTAGGAGATAAAACGGAGAAGCTTGCTGCACTTTCATCCACATTTTCTTTACTCAGAAACATCCTACAAGATCAACAAAACGGTTAACAACTCATTAACTTCCTTAAAACAATTCATCCAAAAAGCAAGGATTTACAAATATTTTTCTTGGAAAAGAAGTTTGAACCTGGACCTAGATTAGTAACTCAAAGCTTTGACCATTTAAGATAATACTTCAGTCGTCAGGATTTCTGAGCATGATTGCATTTACCTATCAAGGGTCGTTGCAGTGGCTAGGTTGGAAGCACCACCGGGTTGAAAGTTCTTGAGCTGCTGCTGTTGAGCCATGGTGAGGCTGTTGGACGCGCTGCCGCTGCCTCCACTGCCCCCGATGCCCACCAAGGACATGGAGGAGGCATCCGTGACCTTGGTGGTGGTGGTGGTGGCAGTGGTGGCCTTGGCAGCAGCGGAATGGCCGAATTGGCCTTCCACAGGCTTTCTTGAACGATGGCGGCCCCTGTTCAAGTGCCGCTCGCAGTACTTCTGATCGGCAACCGCATCTCTGGAGCACCGCCACTTCTTCCCATCTGTCCGGCGACACCGTCCGGGCTCCGGATCGGTGCTGTTCCCGAATCCCAGATGGAAAGTTCCCCACCCAACTGAGAAGGCAGAAGAAAATATCAGCCAACTACCAAGGTTGAAACTTTTACTACAAGATCCCAACTTACAAGTGTAAAAACAAAATTTTACTGGTAAAGATTTTACCTTGACGAGGACCCAAGTACTTTTGCCTAGTTGTACAGCTAAGAAATTTGTCGCATATGGGGACCAAAACAAATGTAGTTTAGTTGGAAATTAATTACTTTGACAATGATACTTTACTGAAGGCGTTTAAGGAGATGAGCAGAAGCAGCTTATCTCATTATTTTTCAGTCACCTCCACCCACGCACAGACTTTTTACATAAAAACTTGCAATTGAAGCAAATCTGTAATATTGACAGTAGAAGGAAGACCCAGGATCAAATCTGAAAAAAGAAACATGAAACATTTATGTGACGGAGACTTACAAGTATTGGGTCTGAGGAATCCACCAGAATAAGCAGAAAGGTGAGCAGAATCAAAAGCTTTTCTTATAGGGATCAGAAGATTAGATGGAATGGGAACATTTTCAGTGATGTGTTTGTAGATCAAAGCTTGGTGTTGTAGTTCCATCCATTGAGATGGAGTTAGCGGTCCTCTGGTTGCTGCCACACCACCATGCATGTTTCCACCATTGAAGCCTGAGACAGAACAAGAATAAAAATAAAAATAATAAAAATCAGAAGGGGGATTTCTCCAAAAAGAAAATGAACTGAAAAAATGTATAGACAAAAACTAAAAAGCCCAGAAATTTATGGGAAAAAAAGGAAAGGGATCAGGTAGGCAACTCAAAATCATAAGTTGCATACAGCATTTAAGGATGGTGGGAAAATGATCAATATTTGTAGGCTTGTAGCTGATACAAGACGCGAACAAAACATAAAGCAAGGAGAAAAAGGAAGCAAAACAGATAAGAAAAGAGGAACAGCAGAGGACTGGAACAAAAACCCCAAAATCGGGTCTTTTTTTTTCCTTTTAGTTGTTGAAGCATCTGTTGCAGCCATTGCTACCCAGCTGCTAACATTTCTCTGCCCCTTTTTTCCTTGACATGACTTGGAAAGAAAAAAAAAAGGACCAAATAGTGACATCTCAATGAAAAGACTTTTCAAACAGGAGAGGAATCAAACAAGAACCCAAGAAAAGAACCAATAACTTGTCCTTTATCCACCCAGAAATATTATAGGTCCAAGGTCTAATCTCTGAAACAGCAAGCAATCACAAAGGCCAAAGCTCCATGAAATCGAGCAGCCCCAAGTACCTGTATTTCTACTGTAGCAAGGCAAACTGACATTGGCTTCTGATTTAGGGGCAGAGAAGCTGAGCATTTGGGACTGGCCCTCAGGGAAAACAGAAGAATTAGATCTCTTGGGAGCAGAGAAATCAGCATCAGTTCTGGGCAGCTTGGAACCACTCAAGTCATGCTCAGTCTTGGCAGATCTATCTTGCTTGAGGACTGACCCTGACCCGGATCCGGATCCGTACCATTTGTGCTTTGTCTGAGGATCTGAAGCAAAACCGGTAGTGGTTTCTGACCCAACCAAACCTTCCAAACCCAGCACCCCAAAATCCATACAGAAAGAGAAAATCCCAGGAAAAGGCTACAAGAACTCTACACTGAAGAAATGAAGCATTGGGTCAGTTGGAGTAAAGGAGACAGCTGCTTGAGGGGTTGCAGCTGCAGGGAGGTGCATTTTAAGGGGTGGGGTAATGGCTGTTTGCTTCCTATGGTTAAGCTAAACCTCAGTACTTAAACCAGATGGGTTTTCTTTTTCACTTTATAGGAGGAGCCGATCTTATGAGAATAAAGAGGAAGAGGAAAAGGGCCATATTAGAGAAACCAAACCTGTAGATTTTCTATAAAATTTAATTTACAATTTTTTTTGTTTTTATTTTCCTTGTGCCAATCCAATAGTGTGACGAATAGTAAGACTGGAGCGCAATTGGCAAACCCACTTCGATTGATTATTTTATATACTATTGGTTGTATTACTTTTGGATTAAGTAATAGACTATTTAATTTTTTATTTTTATTTTTATTAATTGTTTGTTCAGAATAAATGCTCTATCTAATGAATAATCATTAAATGAAATATTTTTAGAAATTAATTATTTTTTGTACCCACCACATACAAGAAAATTAACGAAAAATAATTAATTTCTAAAAATATTTCATTTAAATGATGATTCATTTTGAAAATATTTAAAAAAGATACTGTTTAGATTTTTTTTAAAGTGAAAATTTTTAACTAGCATATAAGTTTTTTAGGGAATTTAATTAGTATATAAGTTAAATGAATAATCACTAAAAATGGAATAATGTCTTAATAGGACATAATTTTTTTATGGATAATATTACATGATTAATCCTAAACTCATAATTTTTTTCTGGATAAAATTACATGATTAATCCTAAACTGACAAAACCATAGTTTTTTTTTCTTCTGATATCTTATTATGGAAATGATTTTGGTTCCTATAAAAATTATTACGATAAGATCACAATTGATTTAAAATTTATTCGTATAAGAAAGGTATGGTAAAGAAAAAATCACACAATATTGTCCAAAACTAATTTATTATTGCACGGGTGATTGGAAAATATATTAAATATTTTTGTATAGAGAAACTTAATTACAAGCCAAAAACTGATAAAATCATAAGAACATATACAAGTCATTTTCTCGATCGTCTGGATTCCTCATAATTTTTTTTTTAAAAAAAAGAGAGGAGGGGGGGAGGGGGGGTGGATTGCACATAATTGATTCCTCCGTAAAAATCCTTGTGAACGTAAAAATACACACATTCTACTATGCCCATCAATCCATATGTCCCTTGCTCAAGAAACAAATTAGTAGGGCTCATATGGGGTCTATCATTTGGGAATTGGGACCATCAAATTTATGAGCGAAGAATATGACGAACTTTATAGAAATAATGCTAAATCTTTTAGAGATTTGTCTTATTGAAATTTATGAATAATTATAACTGAAATTTTTAGAGATTTGAGTAAAGATTCACTTCAATTAACAATTTTTTTATATAACAACACCCAGTTTATGCAGAGAATTATAAAAGCTGAGATTAAATAATTATTGGTCAGTCTAATGTTAAATGAATCTACAAAATTTCGTTACAATCATTGAAACAAAAGCCCCATTATTTCATAGTTTAATTACTATTTTTAATTGAAAAATACTTCTTAAATTTTAAATTTACTGAATTGATTCAATTAAAACTATTAAACATAACTAGGCTCAAATATGATGAGTTAGGGTCGAAATGGACATTGGGTTGAAAGACCCTCTGAGGTGCTACCGTTGGCAGCCATTGAGGAGTCATTTTGACATATTTTTCAGAGTTAACGGCTTTGCTAATTAATTTTAGTTTTCTCCGGCCTTTTCGCCTAATAGCTAAGAGGCTAAAAAGATATGAAGAGGTTAGAGGCTCGAACCTCCACCTCTACATATAATGTCCTAATACTAATTCGTGTACCTTTTAATTTTTTTTTTAAAGATAAATATTCCTCATTTACTTTCATATGAGTATCTCATAATTTTTTTGTTATTTTTTTTTTGAAAAAAAACCTTTACAGCATACACGGGCCAATCGAGGTATTAAAACCTTTCTGAAACGTCATTTGCTTGACCACATGCTGATTGCTGATAATGCTAGCTAGACTTTGGAAATGGGTCAAATTTCTTCCCGGGCCAAAGATAGGCAGACAATATTTAAATGCTCAATTTCTGAATATGAATGGGGATGCCAGAAAAAAAAAAATCATGATGCTTCAACAACTCTAATTATATATGTGTAGCTAAAACTTGCTACTTGCTAGTGTTAAAGCTGCAGCAAATTTCATAAACTTAAATTCTATATATTTATATTGAACAAAATTCTGCTCGGATAATTTTCTATTATACTCTCTCTCGATTAGTAATTTACATTTTTTTTACTTAATTTAAATTTAAATTTGTTCATATTATCGCTCTTTGGAAAAAAATGAGAACTATATTTAAAAGCTACGGGCTTTTGTTTAATGGCTATGATATAAGTGTTACATATCTATACAAGAAAATGTTTAAGATAAAGTGATAGTGATATCCAATCAATGTTGGTGGGCTCGAAAACGGATGGAAGGCAAAAGAAACTTATAGCCAGAGAAACAGTTAGTCCTTATAATTATATATATGGGGAAAACTCTCAAATATTTAATTAAGTCAATAAAAGGATTGAGAAAAAGTTTTTGGACAATTTTGACAAATGGTGAGAGCGTACCCAGAGATTTCCACAAAATCTCATTCATAGACAATGGTATTTTGTGTTCCAAGATAAGAGTTTCCTTTAAATATAAATGGTAACCCCGTTATCTAGGGATATAGGAGGTCTCATTTCTTATTTGTATTTCATTCTAAGCTATTTATTGTGTATTGGACATACTTTAAATAAGCCTATCAATACAACTCCAATGAGTATAAAAAATTATGGGTTTAAGGCCTTTATAGTATGTTAACAAGCCACCTCTTCATAGTGAAATGAAGGTAAATGAGTGCTCTACATTTCAAATTACCAAGTGGGATATGAGCGCTACTGGCAAAATTAAGGGAGTTGGACATGTGGTACCTAAGGAGCGGTTGAGGGACGTTGTTTTTTGGGAGAAAGACTTTAAGAATTCGATATGGTTATGATCGATCCTTTCATATTCTGTCTTTGTTCCCCTTTCTTTGTAAGAAAAATTTTCCTTTCCTTTCATCGGTGTCACCATCATGCCAAAACAACTTTTTTACATTAACTTCTTTGCTAATTAACACCAAGAAAATTATGGTTATTGAATCTCTTTAGTTTTAATTCATTTTGTAGAGAGTGGGTCATTGGCCTCCTTTGCTAATGGTGGGTTGCCTTCCCTCTTTAATTATATTATTAAATAGATGTCGACACCAAAGAAAAAGCAACCACCAAGACTTCTGAATGTGTTAATGCCATCAACTCTGTTTAGGCTTTAAGAAGCATTTTGATCCACCAGGCATTTGATAATCTAAATAAAAAGACCTTCATTGCCAACTCTGTCGAAGCTGTTAATCCAAGGTCCAAAAAAGGAGCCTTTTTAACTTGGGGAATAGCTAGCCATGTATACAAATCATGCTACAAGGCTTAGGTTTCCCCTTCACCCCAAGTAATGCGGCTTTGCAGCCACTGTGGATTTTTTCATTCTCTAATATTAGGACTAAGTTTGCATTTTACTAAACATATTAAGTTACAAACCCTAATATAAATAGGCTCTCTATTGCACCACGCCATTTCCTAACTTTTCTTCCTCTTTTGGCCATTTCCCCCCTATTTTTATCTCTCTATTCATTTTTCTTTTTAGATTCTTTCTACTTTTTTTTTCATCTTTTTTTTTTGTCTTTATCTTTATCTTTTTCTTTCTTCTCTTATTCTTTTCATCTTTTTATTTACATCGCATTCTCTTTCTTTTTGTTTTCCTACCTCATTTTTTCATATTCTTTTAACTTATGTTCATTTTTCTTGTTCTTTTCATCCCTTCTTTTGGTTTTCTTTTCTTTTTGTTTTTCATCTTCTTTTTATTATTATTCTTTTTCTTCTTTTTTTTTTTCTTACAATTCTTAAACAATTGTTTTGGACTGCCAGTTGATTCTGGTTTGACAATTCAACTATTTTGGTTGTATTTTTTCAATTTTGATCAGATTTTGGCCAAATCAAAAATGGGTTGCCAACTGGTCCAGTGAGGTGACCGGTTCATGGTTGAATCAGTCAAATCAACTGGTTATGTCCAGTTTTTAAAACACTGGTTGGCCTCTAAGACCTTTCTTCACATGAATGGTTTTCTTTTAGCTAGTTATATGGCTTATACTAGGTGGAGTAAAGGCGATACCCAAAACAGCAAGATTATGTCACTTAGCTTATACCAGGTGAAGCATGCTTTGCTTGCTTTGGATCTAGCTAACCTAGGTTTGCTAAAAGAGGTTCCTGAAGACTAAACCCTATGGTACATAGAGCAGAAACTTGGTAACAAGGCTATAGACTTCATTAGACATGGTGGCCTTGAGGATGTTCCTCCAGAAGCCTAGAAACTGTAAACAAAGACCTTTTTAAGAAATTTTCTATTTCTTTTGGTGTCAATTCCTATAATTAGTTATCTCATATTTTAGCATTCATGTTTCAAGTAATATATGACACTTATGAAGGCCTTAGCCTCAATGCAATTTAACAAAAAAGTGGACTCCTAGAGGTTTTCTAGGTTTTGGATTGTTTGTACCATCATTTTTATAAATTAAATCATTAAAGGTAGGACTCAAATACAATCTTCATTGATTTTTGAGCTAGAAACTAAGTACATAAATAACATTTCTAAAAGTAATAGGGCCTAAATTCATCTGAATGATAAAGCCTGAAGTGTATCTTTCTAGAAGTTCTTTAATATCAAATTCCCAATTTGGGGGATTTTCACATGCAACATATGGCATTTCCGAATTCATCCAGAGGGCCCCATCATCCAAATCTTTCCCTAAATAGTCTGCCTTCATAAGTGCTAGTCCTCCAACCCTAATGTTTTTAGGCCTTGTATTCAAATTATATGCATCAATAAATTGTTGCTTAAAAGCCCTTACGCAAAGCCTAGAAAGGATTTAGGTGGCTTGAAGGTGATGAGGACATAGTAAGCCTGAAGGACCATTTGAAGATCACTTTAGGGCCAAATACAAGAAAAAAGGCAAAGGAGCTCATGGCATTACACGACCTCATTCAGGGTCTCCTCAGGGACCAAAAGATCCTAAGAGGCTAAGGATATGGCTATAACTTGGAATGAGCTAAGTCTTGATGGAGGAACATCTTGGACCAACATTTTTTAAGCTTAGGGCTATGCGAACCTAAAGCACCCTAGCACCCTAATGCTTGTGCACCTGAGCCCCATCGTGCACCCTAAGGGCTTTAAGAGGCATCTAAGTATGCCTGTGTCTTAAGCTAGCTTATTTAAGTTATTTATTTAATATTGTGTATATTCAGACCTTAAATAAGTCATTTTATATGCATGTGACGTAATTTATACTGAGAACATGCAAAGGACATTGAGAGGGTTTCTTAGCGTGTCTTAAGCTCCAAGTTTGGTCCAACAATGACTCTTTGTTATTTTGAGTGTCATATTTCATTTAGCTTTGAGTTTTTTTTTTTAGGGTTATAGCCAAGAAACATTATTTAAGGTCACCTTTTATATTATTTTGACAACAACTGTAATAATATTAGAATTGTTATTCAAGCACAGCCTTGGGTTCTTTGTAAACTTGACTTGACACACAAAGGGATTCACAAATCTTTCTTGTGTTCTTTCTCATACCTTTCATTGTTAGCCATAGGTTGGTTAAAGGTGGTTTTTAGTCTTAGGGAAGTTCTTAGATGCTTAAAAGATCTTGGGTTATGAGTTGTTTGGTCTCGTTACTGAGGCTTTATATCAAGTGGTATCAGAGCTGCAAGGTCATCCAAAATACATATCTCATTGTATTTTGTGTTTCTTTCATTCATTCCAGTTTATTTCTTACTTATTTCAATTCATATTTTCCTAAAACCTATCTTGTGTCCATCTTGATTTGTTTCAAGTTATTGTCCAAGGATTTTTCAAATACTCAACCAATTTTTTTATTTTTATTTGCTAAATTAGTGTTAAAAAAAAGATAAAATATCACAAAAAATAAAGAAAGAAGAATGAAGCAGAAAAGGGTTTGAAAGAAAAAGGTTTTTTTTTCTTGAGGAATAAGTTTATGGACAAAACAAAGGTTTTAAGTGTTCCTATAATCTTTTATTGTGAGAGCATATAAAAAATTTTCAAAATCCTTTCCTGAAACACAATGCTTTAAAAATCTAAAACCCCATTTTCTAAAAGAGTTAGGTTTTTCCTTGTGGGTTTTGAGTATAGTTCATCTAGAACTTTGGTGTTGAGTCCTTTATAGCAATTCTCTCTAAGAAATTGAGTGCAAGTGCTATATAAGGAGTGAAACACGTGAAATAGTGTATGAGGATATTTGTTTTCCAAGTGCAATGGCTAATGGTGATGCTAAAATTGAGGTCAAGGAGATGTGAGACATGTTTGAGAAGCTGATAGCCAAGATAGAGTAAGGGGAAAGGTAGATGACCGAGTTAAGTTCCATAGTGTCCCAGGGAAATGTTAGTGTTGTGCCTAAAAGCTAATCATGAGATGATTGTATTTTATACATTAAGTCATAATATTTTATTGAGACATTATTCTGATAATTGTGTTTATTATATGTTTCTGTGAAACATAATTAAACGTAATTATAACCTTAGAAAAATAATATTCATAAATGTCCCTGGTCAAATATTATTGTGGAATGTGTTGCAATAATACATAAAGACCAGCATATATAGAGACTAATATGATATATGTAGTCCATATATGGGTACAAGTTAGAAAACTTGTGTATTAGACCGACTCGCTATAAGAACGTTACATGGATCATCATATAAGTGTCATAAGCATTTTTCATAGTGATCGTGGTATAGGCAATCTTTTGACCTGGGTTCATCAAGGTTCTTTACATATATGTCATATACTTTGATACTTTATTTTGTTGCCAGTAAAATGAATGTGGTTATTGGGTATGTCACATATCATGCGAAGAGATTTATATGATCAAGATGAGATTTGTTCTTCCTATATAACAGAAGTAATATCTCTAGGCCTCTTCATTGAGTGAGACTAAGGAAATGCATGATCATGCTTGAATGAGTTGATATGAGATATTAATATCATAAGTTATAGTCAGTTTACTTGAGAATAAAAAAACTATGGATTGGGCTATATAAGAGTGACACATTTCATCTCTTGTGGTCGGTCTTAATATCTTGGACAAACGGAGAGTGGCATATATGAAAATGATCATAAGGGTTTAGTTGAATCATAGACTATCTTATCACTTGGGTACTAGTGATGTATTACTAGACACTACTTATTGTTTATGATCATAAATGTAATTTATGATCATTGCCAACGTGATAGGAGCTTATAAGGTTGCACACTTATAGTCAATTGGATTATTTGAGTGCATTGACCAAATTGTTTGGTTTTGGCTTCATGATAATTTTGGGTTAATTATTGGCTCAAATGTTGAGCCCAAAATTAGGTCTAATTAGATTAGGGTTATGAAACCTATTTGACTTGGGAATTTTGCTTCATTATATATATGTTAAATAGTCATTCATTGAAGGACGTAAGCTAAAACTGTGAGCACAAAAAGAATGCTCCTGTCAAAACCTGAAGAAGGTATGGTGATCCAAATGGTTTATGCGGATACCATAGAGAGCTTGAACATGTCAACTGTTTACATTTTGTGATTTGGATCAATAGTTAGGTGAAAGATCTTAACCTATTAGATATGAGAAATTTGAACACCCGATTTACTCCATTTCAGTTAGATCTTGGAAGGTTTTGGTTAATTTTCACTATATTGTTTGGTTCTCGAAAACCCTACAAAAGTGACCTTAGCTAAAGGTCATAGGAGAGCTCTACCAAGGCCTTGATAGGCAGTGCACCCTAGAGGGAAAGACCTTGATGATGAAGAAGAGGATGGGCACATGAATGCCAATCAATAATCTTCGAGAAGTTCCGTGAGGGGACAACTTAGGGCTGATGACAATTTGAGTTCTATCAATATTGCCATCCGACCTTTTAATAAGAAAAGTCCTAAGGCTTATTTGGAATGGGAAACAAAGATGGAGATAATATTTGATTGTCATGACTACTTCGAGATAAAGAAATTGAAGTTATCTACAACTGAATTTACTAATTATGCTCTTGTTTGCTGGTAAT
The DNA here is from genome assembly GCA_005392925.1 of Aquilaria sinensis. Taxonomy (NCBI): domain Eukaryota; kingdom Viridiplantae; phylum Streptophyta; class Magnoliopsida; order Malvales; family Thymelaeaceae; genus Aquilaria; species Aquilaria sinensis. Next base: position 31,249 of record SMDT01003109.1, on the reverse strand, counting down.
AGTTGGTGCAATTTAGGCAGGGAAATGGAGAGGAACTCATCCAAACTTGGGAAGATTTAAAGGCCATCATGTGAAGAAGGTTCATTCCTAGTTACTACACCTAAGATCTTCACTAGAAATTGCAAAAGCTTACTAAAGGCTCAAGGAGCATGGAAGGTTATTTAAATAAGATAGAGATGGCTATGAGTAGAGCAGACATGAAGGAGGACATAGAGGCCATAATGGCTAGGTATTTTAAAGGGGTCATTCCAAATATAGCGAACATAATGAACTTACATCATTAATTCGACCTGAAAGAGTTGAAGAACAATGCCATCAAGATAGAAAGGCAACACCAAAGGATGCCTACCAAGAGTATGCAAGTAGGAGGGATGAGTTAGAAGGGTAATTGGCTTAAGGATAACTGAAAGGAGGTCTTAAGGCCACAAGCAGAAGCGCCTATACACAAAGAAGCCCTAAAGTGCCCTAAGGACAAAAGAGCCACTCCACCCGTGCCCTAAAGGTAAGCTAGGGACAGGGAGTTTTTAGGTGTAGGGACAAAACAGATCTTGCTTAGGTCAACCTAAATCAAAAGGCCATGTTTATTAATAAAAATGGAAAGATAATGTCCGAGGAAGAGGATGATGATCCTTATAAAGATATTCCACCACTAAAGGATAACATTAACCAAAAGTTATCAACTTTTTTTGGAGTAGATGTAAGAAGGAGGGCTTTGGCTACAAAGAAAGTTTTGAGTGTACAAGCTAGTGTGGACACAGATCAAAGGGAGAATGTTTTTCACACATGGTGTTTCGTTGGAGGAAAGGTATGTAGCTTGATCATTGATAGAGGTAATTGCACAAATGTGGTACACTTGCCCATACAAAAGCACCTTAACCCATAGAGGTTGCAATGGTTAAATGATGCATGGAATTTTCAGGTTGTTAAACAAGTCCTTATTTTTTTTATAGATGTACAAATACAAGAATGAGTTGATGTGTGATATGGTACCTATGTAAGTAAGCCATATCTTGCTAGGGAGGCCATGATAATATGATATGGTGGTCATGTATGATGGGTTCAAGAATAGCTACTCTTTTGTGTTCAAGAACAAGCCTATTACACTTATGCCTTTGATACCAAAGCAAGTTTTAGAGGATCACAGAAGGATCCAAGGAACTTCAAGTGAGAGTAAAAATATTGAGAGGAAAATAAAGGGCCTGAGTGGAAAGAAACTTGAAAGGAAATTTCGAGAAATGTGAAAAAAAAAAAGGCTTTAAGAAGGAAATGAATGAAGCGAGTTCCTTAGGAAAAAGTCATGAAGGGAAAACTGAAAAAAAAAAAATATGCTTTATTGGTAAAATGAGTGATGAAAGTAAAGCCCTCAAAGAACAAAGACCCGTGCTACTTTTGCATTTTAAAGATACCTTACTTGTTGTAAGTGAACTAACCAACACCTTTCTTAATGTTGTAGTGTCTTTGTTGTAGGAATATGAGGATGTCTTCACACAAGAACATAGTGGACTACCGCCTGTCTAAGAAATTAAGCATCAGATTGACTTTATTCCGAGGGCACCTGTACCAAATAGGCTTGCCTAAGGGAGCAACCTTGAAGAGACTAAGGAGATCCAAAAACAAGTACAAGAGTTATTGCCCAAGGGCTATGAGAGAAGGAGCATGAGCCCATGTGCTGTACATATTTTGCTGGGGCCAAAAGAGGATGGCTCATGGAGGATATGTATGGATTGTTAGCCTATCAATAAAATCAATGTACCTACCACCACCTTATTATTAGACTTGATGAAATGTTAGATGTGTTATGGTTCCACTATATTTTTTAAAGTTAATTAAAAAGCGGCTATCATTCAACTAGGATCAGGGAGGTGGTGAATGGAAGGCAGTCTTCCAAACTAAGTTTGAATTATATCAATGGTTAGTCATGGCCTTCGGTCTCACTAATGGACCTAGCACCTTTATGAGATTAATGAATCATGTCTTGTATGGCTACATAGGTAGATTTGTTTTTGTATATTTTGATGATATTTTAGTGTATAGCAAAAGCTTAGATTTGTTTTGGTATATTTTGATGATAATTTAGTGTATAGCAAAAGCCTAAATGTGCATGTAGAACACCTTGGATAAGTGCTAAATACACTGAAAAAACAAAAACTATATTAGAACTTAAAAAAATGTTCTTTTTTGTACTAATTGTGTCATTTTTCTTGGATATATTATTAGTTCCCAAGGTATTAAGGTGGATCAAGAAAAATTCAGAGCTATTAAGGAATGACCTATACCTAAAATAGTCTTTGTGGTGAGGTTTTTTCATGGCTTAGCTCATTTTTATAGAATGTTGATTAAAGATTTTTCAACCATCGCACAGAACCATTTACCAAAATTGTAAAGAAAAGTGCAGGGTTTAAGTAGGGAAAGGCTTAAGATAAAACTTTCTTGTTGTTAAAGAAAACGCTTAATAATGCACTTTAGTAGCCATGCTTAACTCTAATAAAGCCTTTGAAATTGAATATGATGTTTTAAGTATAAACATTAGTGCTGTGTTGATGCAAGAAGGCTGCTCCATAGCCTATGTTAGTGAAAAGCTCAATGGAGCCACACTAAACTACCCCACATATGACAAGAAGATCTGTGTACTTGTGAGAATGTTAAAGACTTGGCAACACTATTTGTGGCCTAAAGAATGCATGATACACACTAATCACAAAGCATTGAAGTGCCTTAAGGGCCAAGGCAAATTAAATAAAAGGCATGCTAAGTCAGTTGAGTTCGTTAAGTCCTTTCTTTATATGATCAAGTATAAGCAAGGTAAGAAAAATGTAATGGCCAATGTATTATCTAGAAGTTATACTTTATTTGCCACTCCAAATGGTAAGTGACTTGGGTTTGAACACTTGAACAATTTGTATGCTAATGACCTGATATTGGTGAAATATATTCTTAATGTACTAAAATAGCATTTCATAAATTTTACCAATAAGATGGATACCTTATGAGGGAAAATAGATTGTGTGTGCCGTAAAGTTCATTGATGGAGTTGTTTGTTAGAGAGACACATAGTAGGGGTCTTATGAGACACTTTGGTATAGCAAAAACTCTTGACATTTTGAAAGAGCATTTTTATTGGCCCCATATGAAATGTGATGTAGAGAGAGTTTATAAGAGATGTGTAGAATATAAGAGAGCTAAGTCCAAGCAAACCTCTAACAGGTTGTACACACCATTACCTATTTTTTTATATTTTTGGATTAACGTTTTTACGGACTTTATTATCAGCCTTTTAAGGATAAGGAATGACAATGGTTCTATTTTTGTTGTTGTGGATAGGTTATCCAAGATGGTTCACTTCATGCCATGCCACAAGGCAGATGATGCAACCAAAGTGCTGATTTGTGGCATTTGACTTAACATGTAAAGGGATTCACGTCCCTTTCTTGTGTTCTTTTTCATACCTTTTTTTGCTAGCCACATGTTGGCTAAGGGTAAGGGTTTTCTAGTCTTAGGGAAGGTCATGGACATTTGAAGGATCTTAGGTTAGAAGTTGCTTGGTCTTGCCACCAAAGGCTTCATATCAAAATCCTTTCATCATTTTGCTCTTCATAAAAAATTTTCACCTAGAAGAATGGCTGAGCTACTTTAATAGGAATAAGAATTTCCAATTTTTATACCAGGGGGAAAAATGTTTCCCTTATGGCCTTTTTGATCATTTATTTCATAGTCACAAATGACCTCTTTGATCATTTATTTCATAGTCACAAATGACTTATGAAAATTAGATGGGTGTCAAGTAGAGCTTAATTCATATTCCTTATCAAATGCTTTGAATAAGGTATTTATCAACTTGTTTTCCATTATTTTCTACAAGCTCCCTAAGGCACCCGAATTGATAGACAATAGCTTTATTGAAAAACTTTTGGTTATTATATATTGTTACTGATGTTGGAGATTCTGCCTTTAGCTACTTACTGAAATAGTCAATGGCTAAAATATAATACTTTACACACTAGTGTTATAGGGAAAGCACCAATGAGATTAAGTCGCCAAATAGCAAAATGAGAAAGATAGTATAAGGGGTAATCTTTTTAGGTAGGAGCCACTAGACTTTAGCATTCAATTGACAAGAATGGCATTTGCATGCATATTCCTTGGCATTATTTCACAAATTAAGCAAAAAGTAAACCTGCCAAACGGCCTTATGTGCTAAGAAATCAAATACCAACTAGGAATCACAACATACTTTGTGCATTTCAGCAAGTACCTGTTATCCTTCCTCTATAGATAAACGTCTTTTTAAAAGAGCAAAGTACCCTAGCCAAACACCAATCAAGGTGTACCAGGGCAAATCTCATTTTAGCGAGGTAATCTACAGTTTAGCCTATCTCCTGATATCTACAAGTTGGTACCTTCCATTAACTTTGGACTCAAGAAAATGGATGGAAAAGATTACCAGAGTTTCGACTAGCACCTTTGCCACATTCATAGATAAAATGTCTATTTGCATGTTTTGGGCTTAAGGAACCATTTGGACCTCAAGAGTTTCAAAATAGAGAGATTAATACCTAAGCTAAAGATAAGTACATACACAATATATGATCTTTAGTGCTATAAAGTTGATTGGTTTACTGCACTATGATCTAGGAGTTGTTAAACACTATAAGACCTCTAACCCCTACTTGTTGTAGCATTTGGAGTCTAGAGATCAAAACATTATACTTGGCTAAATTATTAGTTCCTAGAGGCTAAACTTAATCTTTTAGGAAATCTCCATTCCCTAAGGGACCCTTGAGCTATACCTTGCCCCTTGGTACTTTTGTCTTAATGACCCATCGATAAATAATTGCCAAGCAAGTTGTTGTTTCTCAGATTGTTTTTGCTTGATAAATTCTTGAGATATATTTATAATGAAATCCGCTAACGCTTGTTTTTTCAATCATCCTTTTGATTCCAAAGAGGCACTTTACCAATTTAAAACTATAACAACTCTTGAAGACCTAAAGTCAGAATATTGAGCTAACCTTAGTTATTTTAGTATTTTTATATACTTAGAATAATTAATGTGAGCAAAGTTTCAACTCAATGAAGTATAGTAGCTTAAAGGGGTAAAATTTGTCATTTAGGCAAGTTGGGCTAAAAGAGGTATTTCGACTATTTTTCATAGTGACCCAATTTTATTGCACAGTTGGGTAAATGGTGGAAAAATACAGGATATATGATATCACAATTTCATGAGGATAAAGTGGGAATCTAGTAACCTTGGTTTTTTTAGTAATGTGACTTTAGGTCTTGGATAATCATTTTGAAAATAAATATTATATTACTAGAGTATTTGGAAAGTTTCCTATAGTACATCTATATGCTATTTAAGATCATGCTCTTAAGGATCATGTCTTCCATGAAACTTCCACATTCCTTTCAGTTGGCTTTAAAAAAACTTGTTCATGAGCTGCTGGTGGGTAACTCCCGTGTTCTTTAATTGAAAGAACATCTTTTATTAGCAATACACCTTTTCACCTGTTATGAAGTTGGGCTTTCGCTCATTTTTGGGACTCATCAAGATTTGATGATGGCCATGAAAGGAATCCATAAAACCTGGGGTCTTAAACTTCCCAAAGAGCTAACTAACATCAATAAATAATAAAGGATATGGAACTTTGTGAAAAACCTGATTGAGGTCTATGTAATCTAAACATGTGCTCTAGCTGCCATTCTTCTTCCATGCCAAGGCAACGTTGGCCAATCACTCCGGGTATGATGCTTCTCGAATAATCCTAGCCTTCAAGAGCTTCTACACTTCACTATGAATGAACTTCTACCATTCTACACTCATAGGCTTTTTCTTTTTTCTTTATCAGCCTAGCATTTAGACTATTTCCCAGCTTATAAGGTTCAACTTTTGAATTAAATCATGTCATGTAAACTGTGGTGCCATGCAAAATTATCTAAATTAACTTTTAAAAATTCAATGAGAAGTTGTTTTACCTCGTCGAGAAGGTCCTTGGCACTCTAACAATTCTTCCAGGGGATAATTTCACTTCTTTTAACTTTGTTACAATGCTAAGCATAGTAACTCTTTTTATAGATTCATCTAAGTTCCATTCCAATATCCTTTTCTAAAAGATCTTACTTCAGAATCTCTATAGATTAAGGGACCTTAAAAACTAGGCATATATGTTTTTCTTCTAGACTTGTGTAGTAAAAAAATTCTTGCAACCCCAAACATCAAAGTGAGCAACCTTCCATTTGCATGAACACAACATTATACCTATGTTGGTTTCGCAAGGAAGGTGTTATAAGTTGAAGGGACATTAATCACCTAAAACTCTACTGTCGACAAATAACAAACTTACTTCATTGTTGTTGGTGCAATTGTTGAAAGCATCAATGGTAACTTTATCATCCCTAAGGTTGGGAACTCTTTTCTCTATACTCCAAAGGTACGCCAATTAATTGTCCTAAGAGATGATTGCTTAATGTTCAGCTAGCTAAAGCATTAGTAAAAATCACATTGATGTCATACTTAGCTACCAGGCTGTTATCAACAATGGATCTATATGTGTTACAAGGATTCATCCTCCCTTTCAATATAATGCTTAGGGTCTACCATCTCCCTCTTTACGATCTTACATTCTTTCCTCTTTTGCCTAAAGGATCTTTTTGTGAATGTGATCACCTCAATCACCTTTTTTGATTCCCAAGGCTCTTTTTCTATTTGCTATTTCATCTCATCCAAATGCCGAATGGCAATTTTTATATTACTAACCTCTGGCTCCTCATAGCTAATTTCATTATATAGGCATGATTTCTGCGACCATTGTATTTCTTATTCCCATAGATTGTGTCAAGTTGATATATTATCAAGGTTTGTGGGATTGAAAGACAGTGGAAAGGAAAAGAAACTTACAGCCAACGACAAAGTTAAAGGTCCAAAAAGTTGTGTGTTTGGAGATAACTGGCCGATGCTTATGTCAGCAAATGGAGCAAGAAGTTTATGGGAGATTTTGATAAGTGATGCCGATGTATGTAGGGTTTACCACAAGATTCTTCTTTTTTTTTTTTTTATAAGTAATGGTACATTGTGTTCTAAGGTAAGAACTTTCATTCAACTTGGATTGTAACACTGTAACCCAAAATATATAGGAGGTCTTGTTTTCTATTTAATATGAAGCTTTTTATCATGGGATCAAACATGCTTTTAATAAGCCCATGAGCACAACTTTAATGAATTCAAGCTACGGGCCTAAGCCCAGTATAATATCAGATAGATTAATTACTGTGAATAATATAGGTGAAAAGGAATTAAGACATAGTATTAATTTATAAAATCACTTTTTTTATGTTCGATTTGTAGGTTTAGCTTTCTTAGTTAAGCTTTTATATAATGTAGCAATCAGTATGGTTTTATTTGTTTCTTTCTTTGTTTATTTTTTTATTTGAAGTTGCATAATTATACCTAAACAAAATTTTAAGAAATGAGAACAAACTTTTAGTTTACCAATATAAATCTTATTTTATAGGCTTAACAACTATACTTGCAACAAAATCACATAGAACATTGCTAGCATTTCCACTAATTTATAAAATTTCTAATATCTTTCATATCAATCATGGAAAATTATTTAAAAATTTTAAGGTTTCGTCCAACCTGCAATTCTTTGTTCACTTATATATATATATATATATGTATGTATGTATGTATGTATGTATGTATGTATGTATGTGTGTATATAATATCCTGTCTTTAAATTTTGTAAAAGCTGTAGTTATTCCTTTGTCATTCATTTTGGAAATTAAAAGTCTTTCAAATATTAAATAGAAAACATTAGTGATTAAAAGGCACATCTAGCCAAGCTCACGGAGACAGTCTAGAGGGAGGGGCTGGCTGTTGTCTTGTCACCTTCCTCTAACATTTTTCATTATCGTATACATGATGTATGTTTTGTGAAATATATTATAAAATTAAATAGGAAATATATATGAAAATATAAATAAAAAATAAATTATAAATACTAGTTTTAATATTTTTCATGGGAAATTTATACTTTTATGTAAAAATTTATACTTTCATGCATATCACTTATGTTTTCTATTTATTGGTCAAAAAATTTTACCTATACAAAAAGTAACATGGAGGATGAGTTTTTTTTCCATATATTTAAAACAAATGTGAAAACAAGGCTTCGAACTAGCATGGATGATAGGTCTTCAAAACTTATTTGATTGTTTATATTGAAAAGGAAATAGCATAAATTTTTTCTATAGATAAGATCATAGATGATTTCTACTGAATGAAAGAAAAATGAGTACAATTGCAATTCTATAAGGTATATTTACCTTTTGAATTTTTATATAGTTTTAAATTGCATCTATTTAACCAAGTCTTAACTATTTTTTATTAACAAAGAAGTTCATAATGTATTATGGAGCTGATGCTTAAAATTTCTACATGACTATGGAGATTAAAATTGGTATGTTTCAATATTTTTTAATCATAAGGACTTGGATTATAATTTTAATATTTTTTTTATAATTTAATTAAAATTATATTTATATATTTTTTTTTATATTAAAAAGTCATAGTCTCATCTATGCAAACACAAGAGATTGTTATCGATCACTTATGACTGAATAAAGATTTACTAAAAATGACTATGTTTTGAAATTTTGGGCAACACTAAATTTAGTTCTCTATTTGTCTAGATGTTCAATCTAATTACTATTCCTTCTATCCATTTGCTCCATTTCATTCTAGCACAAAGTTTAAGTTGGTTTTTTTTTTTTGCAATTATTACTCATTTTACCCTTGGAATTCATCTGGTTAATCTTTCCCTAAGTACTCGCTGTCACCTCCTAGCCCCTGCCTTCATCTATGTCTCTGTCTTCATCTCCAACCCATCTCATGGGTGCTAAAAAAATGTCGCCCAACAACAAACATCAACAAATCAGCTATCAAGCATAGCAAAAGCAAGAGATTGTGGCTTCTTTGATGAAGCAATCGAAGAATCAAGACTGGAGCTAATCAAATCAATCATCTTTGAGTTAGGAGAAGGTTGATCTCAGCAGGAACACGTCCCCTCCTTCACGGTCACTTCTGGCTTATGGATTTGAGATGACTTTTGAGACTAGGTTTCTAGTGGGTTTCTGTATATTTGTTATGGGTTTTATAATTTTTAGCCTTTGTTATTGGCAACTGTGTTTTTCGAGATTGGGATTGAATGAAAATTGATTATGTTTTGTATTTATTTTATAAAGTAGTAGGAGAAGAAGAAGAGATATGGGACTTTGAAGAGAGAAAAAGGTCCTTGAATCTTAACAGAAGAGAGAGAAGGTAGTTGAATCTTTACAAAGGAGGGATAAGGCCTTTGGATATGGTGAAATTGTTTTTTCAAAGTAGGATGAGGTAGGGGTATAATGGTAAATGAATTATAAAAATTACTTAAAAGGAAATGATGTAAAAAATTTGGGACGACCTAAAATGGCAAATAGTGCAAAGAATATGAGACGAAGACATTAGTACTTTTTAACATTGAAAGTTAATGGAGGATGTGTAATTATCAGAGGCGGATCCATATATAAATTATGGGGGTCCTTTCCATGAAAAATATTGATGAAAGATATATAATTAAGTAATTGGACCCCTTTAAATTTTTTAATGGACCCTTATAATTTTTATAATATTTACAGGAACAAAATAATATATCCCTTTTACTTTAAGAATGATAGAAAATAAGTAAGTCTATTCTTTCTGCTGATAATTAGGATAATGAAAAAAGCTCTATACTAGTCATTTAACTTTCACACTTTTTCCTATTTAGGCCTGAAACTTTTTTTGCCACTCTTTTCTCTAATTCAAAGGAAAAATTGTGAACCTAATTTGACACAAGATAAATTTAATAAATTGAGTAACAAAATTTTTGTCTCTAACAATATATACAACATGAATATTTTGCTCGTATTCTTTATGGTTCGTATATATTTTTTAGTCGTTCGACCAATGATAGAAAAAAGAAAGATACATTAGACCATTTTTTAAATTTTCTTCCAATTTTTTTTATCATTACATTGTAGTATATGTGAACTTATGATTTTCATCATTTAATGTTTAGGGTTTAATAATTATATATATATTCTGACCCTATTTGTAAAAATCCTGGATCCGTCACTGATAATTATAGCTTTTTGGAAAAAATGTATATTTTCCAAAACTGAAGGGGTGATTGTAGGTTCCATCAAAATTTGGGGGGTTCTTTGGGGGTTTTTATTTCCATCAATTATGTGTTTTTCTTTTGCCATGTAAACTTATCAAACTAGCCACCACATCAATGAATACACCGAAAATAACGATCTTTATAGTATTTTCGAATAATGTAGAAGGAAAACGAGAAACAAAAATAAAGAGAAAAATATCTTCAAAAAGAATAAAAGAAAACCGCATCGAGGTGGTGGTATCTATTGCTTAAAGGCATTCACAAAAGAAAACAGAGACCAAACTCGAGCACGTTATGTTTCCTTCACAAATCAGTAAAACAAAAAAACGAATATTCCTTTTTGTGGAAGGTGGGTTAGTTACAAAAAGGTGTTTAGTAGTGTAAGGTTTTTTTAAAAGAAAAGTATCAAATTTCCCATTATAATTTAATTTATGGACCGGATTATCTACAATAGGTTTTCCTAATTTCAATATGCCCATTGACACTACAGTTTAGGACCATATTGGCCATTCCTATTAAAAACCTAATAATAAACAAAGGAAATTGCTGGTTTGAAATATTGGGATACTAACAAAACTTTTAACAAACTTTGAAAACTTTATGTAATTTACCATTTGTAATTTTTTTTGTATGTCAGCCACTACTTTGGCTGGATTCATCTTTAGGTGATGGAGGCAATGTTAGAGGAGGTAGTGTTAGGTATCACTACTTGTAACAAAACAACTGTCATTCTGGGATCTACTAATCAGAAACATATTGGTATTGGATAAATAAGTTTTATTCAATTAGAGTTAGGGTTATTGTTGCATTGAAGTATGATGACTAATTTGAATTTCATTTCTGGAGGAACTAGTGGCGGATTCGATGATGGATAATGGTGGTTGTTGCAAAAAGAAAATGAAAATGATAAATTACACAAAATTTCTGAATTTTGTTAAAAGTTACATAAGTATTTTAATATTTCGAAACTAACAACTACCCTTGTTTATCGTTAGGTTTTCAATAGTTAATAGCATATTCCATCCCAAATTGTAATATTAGTTTCCAATTTGGCCCCAAACTATAACTTTAGTTGTTATTTCGTAACCATAGCCAAACTATAGTAAGCAATTGGATCTAAGAGCCAAACTATAATGGGAAATTTGGTTATTTTTCATTCTAATTTTTTTTTAAAAAATATTGAAATATAAAATTGTTTAAAAACTGATTTCCCATAACTTTAACTGAACACTAGTAATTTACTAGGTGAATTGGCCGCATGTTTGTTGCAGTGACTCAAGAGGCTGATTGAAAGAAAGTAAAGCTTGAAGACTAGGAGAACAAAGAATAAAGTATACAAGAGAGTTGGAGGACCGATAAAGTAAAGTGTTGCAGTTGAGGGACCTTTTCCATAATTTACCATTTCTTCTAGACATTTTCCTGGGTTTGGCTAATACTTTCCATTTTTGACCCAACCAGTGGGTACTGTATATCTATAGTGTTTCCTAACTCATATTTAGTCATTCTGCCTCTCTTTTTGTATATGTGTATGTGTATATATAATTTTTATATATAGTGATACTTTATTTAAACTATATATTTATTAAGATTTTACATTTAAGAAAATTAATAAGTATATTGAAATACACCACAAAAGATAATATGTACTAAAAAAACCAAAGTTTGACTAGACTTGGCTAAACTTTACCCGTCATCAAGGAAAAGGCCCATTTTTCTCCAATAGGAGAGCTTAACCTTTATTGACCCAAATCCTATTGAAATCTAGCTCTTTCTTCTTCTTTTTCTACTTGATTTTCTTGTTTCACCTGTCTTCACAATTGCATATTTTGCTTGCACTACAAAAGAAAAGCGCAAAAGTGACTAACAAGAATGACTAAATTTCAATAGCATGATAGAGTCAATCATTCCTTAGTCGCTCCCTTATTATAGAGGAACCTTTTGGGTTTTCAAGGCATTGGATTCTTATCGAAATTTAAGTTACTCAAGCTAACATTCTCGCTTCCACTTCGTCCACCCCTGCTCATGTAGGTGCTTCCCCCTAAGGCGGAATGCTCCCCTATTGATGCATTTTTTTCATCCCAAAGCTTTAGCAGATTGCTTAGCCCTGCTCATCTTTGGTGAGCCCTACAAGCAGAACAATTGAAATGCTTTAGTCATCTAGCTTTGAGTGGCAAGTAAGTTACTCCTTTAAAAAATTTTCCTATTCAATCATTCGTTAGTCACTAAATTCAAAAAATTTTCCACTTAAGTTACTCGGCAGTGACTTCTTAGGTTTCAATCACTTATACATCCAAAATCCACACCCCTATTCTCCTTCCAAATTCTTCCTTTTCCTTTATTTCTTTACTATCATCTGCTTTCGATTTTCTAGCTCCACGGCCTTCCTGTTGCAACTTCACCTTCCACTACTATTAATGTAAAGGTAACTTGTATTTTCATTCAAGCCTTTGTAATAATTGTTAAATTTCATATTATGATTGTGAAACATATTAGTTTTATATACATATGCATACAGTTAAACCATAGAGTGCATGTTAATGATTATCGATCTGTTGAGAAATAGTGTGTATATAGGATAATTGCAATGATTTGCAGCTATTGTATTTGCATAATATGTCTCTCGTGAAAAATCATTGATTGTCTAAGTTAGATATTTTAAAAATGAAAGAATCTGAAGCATACTTTACTGTATGTAATTATCTCAATGATGAATAAATTTTAGCTGTATTAAACCTCATTCCCTGAGAGTTGGATTTGAGATTTTTGTCTTAAAGAAACAGTGCATTTTGGGGAACTAAGGTGACATGTAGCCAAAAATTTTTCTAATTATTAAAATAAATAACAATGTAAAAGTGCAAGTCAGATATTTCATTTTTTTAATCGGGTAGGGCCATTTCCTATATGAATTATTTTGGGTATAGGTGGACACTTGTAGTATCCCCAAATTTGAGGAAATAACAATTTAAATATTGTTGATCTGTGATGTTTGTTCTTCTTAATTGAATATAAGTGAATTTCAATTGTAGAAAATCTAAGTAATGACAGAGGAAAGAAAATAGATGTGCAAGTGATTATTTATGGATGGATACATGAACCCAGATTGCATATCGGGTATAGAAAATTTTATTAGAATTGTATATAGTATTGCAATTGAATTGAGAAAATGTCTATGTTAATGATGTCAAAATAAACGTTATTGAAATCAAAATGAGATTGGAATGGATTTGTGATTGGAATGGATTTGTGGAAAACTATTGTGTTTGGTAGTATTATACTGAATGACATGATATGCAATTTTGGAATTTTCATATGAGTGGGATACTAAATCCATTATTTTCAAGAATAATTTCTGATAGAGATAGCTTCTATAACAATAGATCTGGGTATTAATAAATGGTTATTGATTTGATGGTCCCAATTATATACCATAATGACATAATTGAATTTCATAAGTACAATCATGATAATCAAGAAGTGAATGTTGAAAGGGATGATAGTGTCTGTGAGTAAGAAAATGATAATGATAGGGGTAATATGTTTAATTTGGAAAAAATTGGTAACAAAATTACATAATATGAATGCGGAGAAATTTTACAAACTACTCGTCGATATATTAACATTGTTAAGAGATGGATGCACCAAACACATGAAGTTGCCAATAGTATCTATGTTGTTAAATAAGAAAAGTAAGTATAATATGACTGATAATTACTTTGATAACATGTTGTCACTGTTGAAGGAATTGGTTCTAGAGGACAATTGATTGTCGGAGATATTACATGAGCCTAAGCAAATAATGAAAGGTTTGGGTGTATGTTAAAAAAATTATATGTTATTCAATGGCGAGAACTCATAATTGATGAAATTCATTATTTTCAAATAGGGTAAATATAAAGAAGGAACAATGGAAAAAGATAAGAAAAAACTAATTTTAAAGAAGATATAGTAGTATCTACCAATCACTGACCGACTGAAACGTTTATTCATGTCGACCCAAACTGCTGGACACATGACACGACATTCAATTAATTGATGTACTCATAATAATTCAGTGGGTTATCCATGCCAAACAAAGACTTGGAAACATGTAGATTCAACTTTCCTTGACTTTGCTACTAAAATCAGGAATGTGCATCTTGTGATATGCACATATAGGTTTATGCCAAATTCTGCAATTGGAAGGACGTATTCTATTTGATTGGTTTTCATAGTTGTCTACAATTTGCCACCTGAAATGTATATGAAGAAAGTGTACACATTTTTGTCATTGTTAGTTCCAGATCCAAGATCTTGAAGATGGAATATTGATGTATTCTTGAGCTCTATAATTGATGAGTTGAAGATAGTATAGGTAAATGGAGTTGAAACCTTGAATGCATATCAATCTTAAAATTTTATAATGTGAGCTTGTCTATTGTGAACAATTAGTGATTTTTCGGCTATGAGATGCTATCAGGGTAAAGTACATATGAAAAATTAGCTTGTTTGTATTGTATGGAAAATATTAATTCATTTCAGTTGAAATTTAGGAGGAAACCATATTGGTGGAACCGTCATAGAAAGTTTTTACCAAGAAATAGTGCATTTTGTGAGAATATTAATGCTTTTTGACCAGGATTAAAAGTAAGGGAAACAACTGTGCCACCAATATGTGATGAAGATATCATCCAATGCATGGATGAAATGCAATTCCTACCCATTGGATCAATGCGCACTAATCCTTATACTAGTGAATTTGGTGCTACGCAAAATCAAACCGAAAACGACATACTCTCTAGAGAGAGAGAGAGGAAGTTCAGCACATATGTTTATAACTCAAGGGATTGAAATTTCTAGATAGGTATGCATCTAATTTAGCATGTAATGTAAATGTTACAAATTGTAGTTTCTATGCCTTCAAGAGCCATGATTGTCATGTATCTCTTTAATGCCTATTGCCAATAACGTAGCATGGCTAATTAGTACCAGCAATATGGGCCAGCAATATGGGCTACTATATCATAATGTAATTCAGTTTTTTGGGAACTTTTTCACAGAAAATTAGAATAGATGACATGTAAAAACTTGAAAACCTTATTATCATCATTATATGCAAACTAGAGATGATCTTCCTTTTAGCTTTTTCTGGTTTGATGAAGCACTTACCTATATATTTATCTCGTGAGGCTAGACTATATGGTCTTATGCAGTATTCGTGATTGTATCATTTAGAGAGGTATAATTAGTAGTAGTAGTTTTAAAGCATATTATATTAGAGCATTATTTTTGAAATGTGGCAATTTGCTCATATTCCCTCATTTATAAGCTTATACAATCATTTAAGCAAAAGACTCACAATAAAGCGAAATTAACGGTCAATTGTAGAGACATATTTGGCTCAGGATGAATTATTGTCCAAACGAGGGCAACTCTAATGCCCCTCCGGCATTGTTCCACAATAAAAATTGAAACTTCTTTGCCAATGGCGCACGAAAAGAGCTAGATGAAGATGAATTGTGTCAAGTTCATTTGTACTTGGTACAACACTATGAGAAAATTGATCCATATTTCTAGGTAGTAATTAAATTTATTCCCGTGGTTATGTTCATGGGGTGACATTCTCTCTCACTAACCTTAACGTATAGTCATGCAATGGAAGTTTCCTCGATGTAGTGACAGAGAAATGGAAGACTTTTAAGTGTAACATTTTACACAACAGTTTTAAGAAAACGTATGTTTTCCATGCACTATATTTCATGTTTAGGAGTTCATGGAATGTTTTTTTTTATTTATCATGATCATCTCTTTTGTACTTGTAGGGTAAAATCCATCTAAACATATTAGGTGAATGACTTGTTGAGTTATCTCGCATTCTATTATATTCAAATACAAGTTTTAATGGATGCATGGTGAATGATTTTTACTTTCATACTCAGACTTATAGGCTCACAAAGTCAACTACCAACTAGGGCATTTGTGTTAAGAGTGTCACTGGTAGTCTAGAGGTTATGAATTTTGTGGAATGACAGAAGAAATCACCAAACTTAAAGGTGGACATATATATATTGAAGTGGGGTCGCAGACCTTACTTTTATTTAGAAAATGTGAATAATTATATGTAAAATTAAGTTTAGATTGCACTTTAAATTTTTGTTGGACGCCACTATTCTAAATAAAAACATAGCAAAAAACCAAAAATCACATATTACAAACTTTTTTTTGCGTTTTTATTCTTATGTTAAGACCATGGGTTAGATGCAATATTATCTTTTAGATTTTACTTAATTGGTTTAGTTAGCTCTCAAATTATAAGTCAGTCTATTTTAGTTATTGAACTCAAACCAAATTAATTTCAAATATTTCAACTAAGTCATGGTA
Organism: Aquilaria sinensis; assembly: GCA_005392925.1. Taxonomy (NCBI): domain Eukaryota; kingdom Viridiplantae; phylum Streptophyta; class Magnoliopsida; order Malvales; family Thymelaeaceae; genus Aquilaria; species Aquilaria sinensis. The sequence goes on along the minus strand of SMDT01003109.1, from coordinate 14,693 downwards.
ATCGTACTAAAAGTGTCGATGTTGTGAAGGAGTAATGACTAAATTCATTAAAATTAGTGACTAAATTTATAGGGCTAGTGGCCAAATTCATTAAAACTTATAGGGCTAGTTACTAAATTCATTAAAATCCTTAATTTGGTAAACCTTTAAAAACAAGCGACTAAATTTATAAGGCTAATGACTAACCCCTTGACTGTTTTCAAATATAGCAATCAAAACTTTCAGTCACTCATCTTGTGAAGTTACTATACGATCTTAGCGAGCGACTAAAGCTTTAGTTGCTACCATGGGTAGTTTGGTCTTTTCATAAAAAGCCATTGAACTTTCCAGTGGCAGTTTATTCGCTAGTTCATCCAACTCCTTAAAACCTTAGATTCACCGCTTAATCTACTTCCCTTACATTTCAAACTCTTTCATGCTTTTTAACATCCAACATACATGGTTCGGACACCTGGAGCAATTTCTTCTAGTTTTCTACTATATCTCTTCACATTTGGTATGTTTTCTAATTTGTATTCCTTTTTTGTGCTACTTCTTAATTTTAATGACTAAATTGTTGCATTAAGTTGCATTTAAAGTTAGTTAGGTTTTTAAAATCTATGTGGTTAGTGCTAGTTTATCTATATGTTAGTGTTAGGTTTTGAAAATCTAGATGTTAGTGATGGTTGGTTTATATATTAGCGTTAGCTTTTAAAGATTTAGATGTCAATATCATTAATTTAATAATAATTAGTTCTTTAGTTAATTAGTTAATTAATTAAAAGTTATTTTGTAATCCATCTTTACCAGTTTATTAGCAATTTTGTTAGTTAATTACACATTTAGTTATTTTTACCCTTAATTATTTAGTTATAAGAATAAATTTTCCTTATGAGTTATAAGATATGGAGGATGGAGGTGATGAGGTTTGTAGGTGGGCTGACTGTTGCGACCGTGGACAACCTAGTAAGATGTCTTCTTTGTATGCCTCGTAGTGTAGTGCATGCAAAGGTTGAGGGTGTAAGAGGCAATACATTTATAGACCTGCCCGCAGCAGAAGGGGTCAAACGTCTCGTTCCATCCAGTTTTTTGGCATCGATGAAATTTTGAAGCAGTGCACTTCATTTTCTCCTTAAAAGTCTCAAAGTCTAGTTCAACGAATCAGCACTAAGTCCATTGGCCAGCCACTCTCGAGCAGCAACCTTCAACAAGTTAGGTGATGACATTACAGGTTTACAAGCGCCACTGGATAACCTCGAGCTATGGAGGATCATTGTGCCATTATCGTAAGCATCTTCATTATTACCTTTTTAATATATTTTATAAATATATTAATTGTAGCTCTGTCCATGATACTAATGTCTGAGAGACTATTAGCATTATCACACAGAACCTTTTCAAGAGTGAACATGCGGTGTGAAAGACCATTAAGCACGAGAGAGGGAGGAGTATTTGGCATAGTGCCAGGTAAACAATTTAACTTGTTCTTGAAAAAATTATAACTTTGTCATAATTTTAACAGTATTCATGAATTGTAAGCTCTAGTTGTCTTTTGTGCTTTAGCAATATTACCATTGGGATCCAGCAGACCAAAAGGGGATCAGGGAGGAGTTCTTCAAGCAGATGAGGGAATGATACAAGCACAAGTTGAAAAACTTAAAGGCCTTTATCATTTGGAATACTTTCACTGACATCTTGCCCAATGACGACTATAGCCTGTTTCATCCTTACCGGCCAGATTTCATCTTGCCAAATCATTGGGATAATTTGATTAATCATTGGAATGATGAGAAATTCTAGCATGCCAATATTGTCATGAAGAAGAACATGGTAAATAAAATTCAATTTTACTTTGACTTGTTTTTTTATAATAAACCTGTGAATATCTTACTTGTGTGACTTTCTAATGATTCTTTTAAGTGGCTTGTACCCTGGCAAAGATGTACTTGAGGGTGTGAAGCTGTGAAAATATTCTCTGGGGAGTCAGATAAAGCATATAGTTTATGATAGGATGATAAGATTATTAACATTGTTTTTGAATAGATTTATTGCTAAAATATTATTCTAATTACAACTTTTTCTGCTTACACAAATTTCATGCCATAGACTCAAGATGACTAGCCCCCAGCATTTGTTGACTTTATTTGATGGATGTCAATGAGGTGTAGATCTAGCCAAATCTTTCCTCAGCAGCAGATAGATGCGGCTGTTAGCCACAACTGAATATTTATATTAATATTTTTCTAATATACATTTTAAACATTTCTAGCATTTTTTGCTTAGACCAAGTATGAGGCAGAGCTCATACTCAAGTATGTGGCAGATGTGTTGAAGCATCCCACCTTTTGTCTAGAATTCTAAGAGAAGGTGGTCAGTCGGACCCACAGGTGAGTATGGACGAGGGTCAAGCAATTGTTAGTGTTTCCTAACCAGTTCTGCCATGCATGATCAAAGTTGTTCTTTCAAACATTTGCTATTCATTTCAAATTTTAAATTCACTATGTGTTAACTTTATTAAAACTTTAGGGGTATAAGGACGACCGCACCGAGCAGCTGCATAGAGAATGTAGAACTTTGGTCCCAGCTGGCCGTTATTCAAGCAAGGATTGTAAGTTAGTGGGCTCATCAAACTTAGAGGAAAAGATGTGTGCCTTTAAGCCCTTCATGTAGAACATGGTTAGGATGCAGGGTCTACGGGCTATCTTTAATTTCATGGCTGCTGCTACAGTGAACCTTGGCCATATGGTGGCTTAGGGGACCCTATCCTCAATGTTGATCCTAACCTTGTACTTGGAGGGTCAGGAGGAGGTGGTGTATATATACATACATACATACGTATATATGCATATATATATACATATATATACACCACCTTCTCTTGACCCTCCAAGTACAAGGTATATATGTATATATATGTATGTATGTATGTATATAACCTATCAATAAATATTTTAAGATGAGCCATATATGTTGAACAACTAAATATTTCGGTCACTAATTTATTGGGTACATTAAATGAGAGACTGAAAATATCAGTCGCTCATGTTAGTCGCTTGTTAGTCACTTTATGTGGAGTGACTAAGGATATTGTGGTTGAAACTTTCAATTTCATTTTAGTTGCTCTAAGCAACTGAAAGTGATTGTTTCATTAGTCGCTTTTTTCCTTTTATCTTGTAGTGTTGGAGTTGATTTACTAGACTTTCCCCAAACAATCTCAAACCCTTATTACTTCATTTAAAATGGAAGTTGTTTCCATTTTGAAAGCTTTTGTTGACAACTCCCTAGAAGCTTTAAGAGGCCAATTCTTTAGCTGTGTAGTTTTTAATGCTCTAAATAGAAAATAGGTTTTTTGCCCTTTTTTGCCCAAATTGGAGACATCCCTTACTATTCATCCATCCAAAATTGGATATTTTGCAACAAGGTTATTTTCTTTTCCATGTTAAGTGACAATCGTGTTTGCATATTGAGTGGGATTCTTTTTTAGCATATAAGATCCTAAGCAATTTTGTGTAGCCATTTCACTGTGAGGCCTCCAACTGGGGTTTGGTTCAAGATCCCTCACTTTGTATAAAACTTTGAATCTGTTTCGTTTTCTATTCAACTGAGATTCTCTTTGGCCCAACTGTTCTATTACTATTTGATTATTGTCCGACTTGATTTAAAGTTCTAAGGTTGCTTTAATCAGACAACAAAATTAGGATGCTAATAACCAACCTAGTCTTCTTTTCAAGTTTGGTGTTGCATGAGAATATTAGAGAAGGCTTCCAAAACTTTTTTTTATCAAGGTGCTGGATTGGTGTCGATTCTTTTTTACAGTTATACTGATGCATATCAATCAAGGAAGTCAATCTTGAAGGATTATTTAGGTACTTAATAATTTTTGATCAAATAGATTCCTCATATAGTTTTTGAATTGTTAAGATTTACTTGAATCTACCTCTCTAACCACTTGAAGTGTAGATGGTGCACTCATTTTAATTCAAAAGGTTAATCCTAGAATTCTATTTGATGCACAAAAGTTTAAACATGTTTTTATTTAGGTTCAATTTCATCTATTATGTACTAGATTTCTCTTATACGCTATAAGCAGAGTAGCTTTCTGCACAACTTGGTGTCTATCAACTCAACTAGTTTAAACATGTTTCTATTTGGTTGAATTTATGGATGGTTGTCTTTGATTTTCCACTAATGCTTGTTTTTATCTTATCTTTATGCTTCATGGGTTGTTGATTAGTTGATGGTAGTTAATTAGTCTTTAGATTCACCTTAATGCTTGGGAAATATTAAGAGGGATTGGAACTAGGAGAAGATGGTAGTAATCATGGATAAAGTTGAGAGCCTTGTCTAGGTTGCTAGGGTGATGGGAAATTGAACTTAGTAATGCCTATTTCTATGCAAGTGATTATGATATGAGACCTTGTTAGTGCTAAATAGGGAGAGAGTTGCTTAGCTCGACAGGGTAAGAAACAAACTATTGTCATCACCAATAAGTAGAAAAATCTAGACTCTAGACTTAATTCACCAACTAACCTAGTCAAGTAATGAAGAACATAGGAAGTGTGTTTGGCCTAATTTGTTAAGAAACCTCAATTTGCATTGTGTTTGTTATTCTTGTTTTAGTGCTAACTTGAGTAATATTTTATTATTTAGTTTAGTTTTACTTAGTTGAGTAAAAAATCCTTTGTTGTTTATTTAGCTAAAATAGATCTCAAAGTAGTGATAATTGTGAATCAATACAACTCAATCCTTATGGGAACAATATTCATTTGTTTTATCTACACGCATCTAGCATGCTTGCAGATAAAGATTTTAAAACTTGCAACAAGTGGTCAAATTAGCTTTTCACTTTAACCTACATGATATCACAAATTTTATTTGATTGTTCTTAGGCTCTTGCTACTCTTTTGAGGATCCTTGGTTCTCACTCCTTTAATTTTAAGTATGGTTAAGCAGACAAAAAAAATGGAGACTTTCACTACTCAAGGGTAATCAGAATCCGAAATAAAGAAAGAGTTTAAGAAAGCATAGTAGTCGCAATATGATGAGAAAGGGAAACCCTAGTTCTTGGGGCCATGATCACTGAGCAACATTGTGTAGAATTCATCAGGTCCATTGATTGCTTTTTAACCACCTATTTGGAGCCATCAATAGAAGAGTTGTGTTCCTATTTCTCTTCTTCTTTACTTATTACCCAAGCAACCAATTTGCCCTATTAAGTAAAATATAGCAGCCTTTGAAGGCTTAGTAGCAACATGTATATTTTTCCTTTTCTTATTGATATGATTCACCAAGTAGATAATGATACTTCAGGGGTAAATCTTTGCATCTAACACTACTAAAATAACTGCCTTTTCCAACGGCTATTTTACCAACGGCTACGCCGTTGGTAGTTACCAACGCGTAGAACCGTTGGTATTTATTTTCCAACGTGCACGTGTTGGTGAGGGTGGCAAATTAATTTAGCATATTTTTTGTGTTGTTTCCAACGTCCAAGCCGTTGGTGATTAGCAACGGTCTTGACTGTTGGTAAAATTCCAACTTCCCAGCAGTTGGTATTCAAAAATTTTTTTTGGAGTGTACTTTACCAACGGCCTGCACGTTGGAAATTTGTAAGTTAAACACAGCGTTTCAATTTAAAGTTTTCCAACGGTAAGCCGTTGGTAAAATTCTGTTTAAATCGTCTTCTCCCTTAGCCATCCCAGCTGCCATTTCGCGTCTGTTGCAGAGAAAGAAAACGCGAACCAGTTCGCGACGCAGTCGACGCACGTGTTGCCGGCTGATTTCCGGCCGTTTTCCGCCGTTTGTGGCCGTGAAGCATAGATCTGGTTGCCGCGAGGTCGGGTATGGGTTTTTTATGTACTTATATTCTACTTTCATGTATATATTGGGGAAAATCGTGGTATTTGGTTTTTATGCATTATTCTTTTAGTTTCAGCTCTTGTTTGAGGTGGATTATCTTGTCATTGTTGTGATTCGGTGGCTGGGCAAGTTGGTTGAGGTTAGTTATTAATTTTTTTTAATTATCCGAATTAATTTTTTTTTGGGAATTAATCTGTATTTATTTATTTATGTTGTAATTAAAATTTTAGTATTATGACTGTAGATTGTACATTTACCTGGTGATTTAGTTGGGTCTTTCCCATTTAGTTTGTGTGAATTAATTTTTAATTATGGGTAATTTTAGTTATGTAATTAAAATGTTTAGTTTGAGTGATTTATGCCGTGTGTGTGAACGAGATTGAATCCAATTTCTTCGAAGTTGGTAGAAAAATTTCCGAGTCATACATTTTAAGCGATGCATTTGGTTTGATTTCGTAGAGATTTATTAAGGGAGCAATTAATTGTTGATTTGAGCTCAAACCTAGTAGGTTCTTTCTTAGCGCAGCTAATTTAAAGCCTATTTGTAGCTCTATCCATCATCAATTTGATTTGAGCCGTGACAAGAACATAACATCTATATGATCTATTTTGAGGTTATTGGTATCAGCTTCAAATAGAGAAAATTTAAGATTCTAATTAAAGATGGTATGTTTGAAGGATTTGATGTATTTATTATGTTGAAGTTAACGTAAATATACAAGGCCAAGCGACGAGGTGTGGTTTTTGATTAATAAAAAACAGAGAAATCGATTTAATTATACTTATTTTTTTTATCTATGTTATTCAGCATGTTTAAGCTATTCGCTATTCATTCCTCTGATAAAGTGTTCACTAATTTTTTTTAAGGGAAGGATGGGTTACTCTAAAACATTATTTACGTGGAAAAAAAAAATCAACAAAATTGAAACGTGCCAGCCTAAGTAGTTCTCGAAAAATCAAACATCGCCTATTAAATTTTCTACAATCCAATCATATTATGTTATTATGACTTTAGTATGAATTTTGTTAACTGGTTTGTACTTTTTTAGTGTCAATATAAACTGCTTTATAATTTTCTTCTCATAAAATTAGATTGTGGGTTAATTTGTGTATGGAAAAAATTAAAAACAAACCACTAATGTTTACTAGTTAGATCAATTCTATCACTAATGTTTTTGTCTTTTTGTATTTATTGGAAGACAATAATAAAAATACCAACTTGGCATATCTCAAAGTTGGTAGACCAAAATATATAATCATAATTAGAGGACATTATTATGTAATTAGGATCCAATTTAATTTGAGCAACGCTGATTGTTGATTTCATTTGTTTTTTACAATATTCGTTAGTTCGTAATTAGTTGACTTGAATTTAGTTTGACTGACTTAGTCTTGGGGTTTAGTAGCAATAATAAAATGATAATAATAATATTAATTTTTATTATTAATTTTTTTGTACCCAATAACATAAACATAATAACAGTAACAATAATAAATATTAATAGTAGATAGTAGTAGAAGTAAGTTAGAAAATAATAATAATGAAATTTTGTTAGTGATAGTTGAAATAATATTCATAATAATAATAATTTTGTTTAAATTACGCGTGTAGATTAACTTTTCTTCTTCTCATTTCAGAAATTTCTTATATTACCAGGATTTAAAGTTTTTCCCCCCCTTTTTTAGTTCCTCCCTGCATCTGTGAGCCTGAAGACGTACCCATTGTTTTTTCTCTCCGTTCGAACTCGTTCGAGGTAAGTTTCTATTTTTTTCCTTTCAAATTGAAAACGGGATTTGTGAAGGGAAATTATTTTTAATTATTAATATTGATAATAAAACTTATGTGTTGTCACTGTGGTTTGAACATAGTTGTTCGTATTTGAATTTGTAGTTTATGTACATTATTTGTTATCTGTGGATATTTTTTTTGATGGATTAGAGTGAATATGTAATTTTTTTGTGCGTTGTATAGCTTAGTTTTATAGAATGATTATTAGTATAAGTGTATGGTAATAGGTATAGTTATGGTTTAGTTGGAGTGATTTAGTGTAAATGGTTAGATTATGTCATGGTCTAATAATAATAATAATAATCTTTATAATAAAACCATGTTCCAATAATATAACAATAATAATGCAGGAAAATTAAAAAATTGATTTGGAGACCAATAGAGAAAATGTAAAACCTTTAGGTATTAAGAGTTTAACAATTGCCTTTGGAAAAGTTGATGGAAAAAAAGTCTTATTTCACTGAAAAAATTAATTAAATGATGGTGACTTTGGAAAATAAGACATTAAAAGAAAAGTAACCAAGGAATTAAACAAAAACATTATAATTTATTAAACTTAGGGTCTAATATCAGAAACGAGAATAATATAGGGACTCGAATAAAAGTTTCAGAAAAAAGAAAAGTTAAAGTCACAGAATTGCGAAATCGACAATCGAAATGATATTTTCATTCGAATTTGTCACCAACCTTCCAAACGAAGCAACCAAACTCAACAATAAAAAAGAACAAAAGGAAAGGACATGCAACAGAGCGGGTCACAATCCAGCCCAACACCGAAGTACAAAATCATATATAATATCTTGGTTTGATACTCGTTTTCAGTAATAAATGACATAATCTGAAGAGGAGGACTCACCGTCCTTCGACAAAATCCAGCTACCCTAATTGTACCAAACATGACTTGAATGCATACCGTATCCTAACCCTAACCTTTCCCTTAAACCATAAATCTAAACTTAAACCCAAGACCCTAATCCTAAACTTTAAAACTCTAAAGACAAGATCTAACCTAAACTATAAGTCTATAATCCTAACAGTATAAACCGTATACCTAAATCTAAACTATAATAGATATAAACTTATACCCTAATCTTAACACTAATTTTAACTTGACCATAAACCCTAAATAAAATATCTGAACCCTAATCCCCATAAAACCAAGACTCTAACCTTAACCTTAACCTTAACTATAAACTCATACTCCAAATCATAAACCCTCAAACTCTAACCTTAAAGCCCTAAACCATAAAGTATTAACGCACAGTTTTAACCCTCATCCTAAACTTTAACTTTCTTTATTCATCACCTCTTTTACTTAGTAAAGCCTATATGTAATAAAATATAATGAACAAAATATGGAATTTAAATACTAAGAACAATAAGAATAATGAGAACAATAAGAACAATAATTTCCGTACGTTAATCATAAGAACAATAAGATTGAGAATAAACTTTGTTTATCTAACAAGACTTTTAAGTTACTTACGTAAACATTAATGAACTTTTGTTATTTTTATTAACTCAATATTAAACTTCACTACGTATATGATTTAATAGATTGAGGTGTTTATGATTACGAACAGATTTTGTTTGTTATGGATTCCGCCCGTAGTTGGATGTACAGTAACCGTTTCTTGCCTGGCCGAACGGATTACACACAACAGTGGGAGTCCGGGGTGGAAGAATTTATATCATTTGCTGTCTCTCACCCTGAAACTATGAGCGGGTTATGCATTCGCTGTCCTTGTCGGAAATGTAAGAATTTGCGGTTTAAACAGTCTGATGAGGTCAGAGTTCATCTGTACAAATGGGGGTTTAAGCCTTTTTACTTGAATTGGACCGCTCATGGTGAGCCATTTAATGAAGCATCAGATACTGATCCGAGTGTGGGTGGGTTTGATCAGTTTGACCAGGGGTGTTCGACGAATCCATATGAAAGGATGGTATTAGATGCCGTTGCCCCTGGTTACTCATAAATTCCAGAAGAGAATGTTGCAGAACCGAATGAAAGTGCAAAAAATTTTTTTACTCTTCTGAATTCAGCATCAACTCCTTTATGGGATGGGTGCAAAAATCATTCTGAGTTATCTGCTGCTGTCCGTCTTCTCAACCTTAAGTCTGAGTATCACATGTCACGAGCATGTTTTAATGGCATTGCCCAACTGATGAAGGAGACTCAACCAATAGATAGTAAGATGCCATCAAATTGGTATGAAACTAAGAAATTAGTTTCAAAGTTGGGTCTGTCTCACGAGAAGATTGACGTCTGTGTGAATGATTGTATGTTGTTCTGGAAAGATGACAGTTGTGTGCAAATTTGTAAGTACTGTGGAGATGAGAGATATAAGCCAAAAAAAAGAGGTCGTGGTAAAGATCGACCGAGAAAAACCATGCATTATTTACCACTTAGCCCTCGTCTGCAACGCTTATTTGCGTCATTGTCAACAGCTGAGCAGATGAGGTGGCATAAGGAGCAAACACAGGTCCCAGGTGTTATAAAACATCCATCAGATGGTGAAGCTTGGAAACATTTTGATCAGACCTACCCATGGTTTGCTTCGGAAGCACGAAATGTCAGATTGGGGTTGTGTGCCGATGGATTTACACCTTTTGGACCATCTGGGAAACAATACTCTTGTTGGCCTGTGATCGTTACTCCGTATAATTTGCCCCCTTGGATGTGCATGAAAAAACCCTATATGTTCCTTTCGTTGCTGATTCCAGGTCCACGTAGCCCAAATCATAAGATTGATGTTTATCTACAACCTCTAATAGACGAGCTACGACATCTGTGGTTTGATGGCGTTGAAACATGGGATGTGTCATTGAAACAAAATTTTATTCTGCGAGCAGCATTAATGTGGACCATAAATGACTTTCCGGCTTATGGCATGCTATCAGGGTGGATGACACATGGGCGATTGTCTTGCCCTATTTGTATGGGCGAAAGTAAGGCATTCCAACTTAAGTATGGCGGGAAAATTTCATTTTTCGACTGTCATCGGCAATTGCTTGCCCGGAACCACCCATATAGAAGGAATTGTACTTGCTTTAAGAAAGGGAAATTAGAGAAGTCATTGCCTCCTCCGCGCTTATCAGGTGAAGATATATTTGAAAGAATCTCATGGATTCCATCAGTTGGTAACGATGGGCCACAACATCGCCCGTGCGATTATGGGAAATCACACAATTGGACGAAGTGAAGCATTTTCTGGGAGTTACCATATTGGGCCACGAACTTAATACGACATAATCTTGATGTTATGCATATTGAGAAGAACGTGTTTGAGAATATATGGAATACTGTGATGGATGTTAAGAACAAAACGAAAGATAATGTGAAAGCACGGAAGGACCTGGAAATTTATTGTAATCGGCCGGAGTTAAACATGGTTCCACTTGATGATGGTCGTTCGTTCAAACCAAAGGCGAGGTTCACATTTGATGTTAACCAAAGGCAAGATGTGATCGCTTGGGTAAAATCTTTACAACTCCCTGATGGATATGCCTCGAATCTTGGGAGATGTGTTGATACAGCTGGTTGCAATATGTATGGCATGAAGAGTCATGATTGCCATGTTATGATGCAAAGGCTTCTCCCCATTGCCCTCGAAGCACTACCTGAGAATATTTAGAAGCCATTAACGGAGTTAAGCCTATTCTTTAGAGACTTGTGCTCTCCAGAGCTGCATGAAAATCACTTGTTTGCGTTGGAGGCCAATATTCCAATTATAATTTGTAAGCTTGAGAGAATTTTTTCTCCAGGGTTTTTTGATGTCATGGAGCATCTCCCAGTTCACTTGCCATTTGAAGCAAGGGTTGGAGGACCTGTTCAGTACCGATGGATGTATAAATTTGAGCGGTGCATGCATGACCTAAAAATGAAGGTTTCTAATACTGCTCATGTTGAGGGATCGATATGTGAAGCATACCTTATAGAGGAGACTTCCATCTTTTGCTCTCATTACTTTGAATCCCATGTTCCCTCCATGATGAACCGAGTACCGAGAAATGATGATGGTGGTCCTGTCCCATGTAATGGTGACTTGTGGTCCATATTCACCTTTCCGGGACGTCCATATGGTGCATGCCGATATAGATTCCTCACGGACGATGAACTCAGACTTGCAACCACATACGTTCTTCTAAACTGTGCTGAGATCAGGCCATATCTAAAGTAAGTCATCGTTCATGAAAAGGCATTCCAACTTTGATTATGTTGAAATTCAGGACTACTCATCAACCAAAACTAACATATTTTCATTTTTTCTGTTATTGGCCACAGTATGTTTGTGGACATGGTCAGGGAAACTGCACCCGAGATAACAATGTCTGAGATGGACATACACATTGAAAACAATTTCTCAACCTGGCTCCGACACTATGTACGTGTGCTTTTAGTCAGTATGTATTGCAACATGTTAAGTTATAAAAGTCTCCATATATATTGTCCTAAATTGAAAATGTTTTACATAGGTTGATGACCCAGGTAACAATATTGTCGATAACATCTTGTGGGATGTTGCATGTGGGCCCTCACGTCGAGTTCAGACATGGCCGGTTTATTTCACAAATGGGTACAAGTTTCACATAAGTGAATGGGGGAAGGACAAATCAACATTTAATAGTGGAGTCTGCATACGCAGCACGGGTGCAAGCGAAGTTGAATGTGATTTTTATGGTATATTAGAAGAAGTCATTCAACTCGAATATCCGGGCTTTCCACATAAGAATGTTGTCTTGTTTAGGTGCAACTGGTTTGACCCAACACCTGAACGTGGAACTCGAATGCATAAACAGTTTGGGTTAGTTGAGATCCGGAATAGCCGCAGATATCAGAAGTTTGATCCTTTCATTCTAGCATCACAGGCTGACCAAGTTTACTACACACAATATCCGAGTAAGTCACGTGAAAGAAACGGGTGGTCAGCTGTTATGAAGATAAAACCTCGATGGATAATACAGTATGCAATTCTGGACAAGGATGACGTGTATCAAGACAGTGGATCCGTGAATTGTCAAGGAATTGAAGATGACCCAGTTGAGGAGTTAGCTGACCCGGGTGTGGGTGATGATATTGAAGAAGATGTACTTGAGGAGGGGGGATCTAATGGCGAGACAGAGGATGAGGAGGAGTTTATATCCGATGACAGTGACACTGAAGAGTCTGAGGAGTTTGACGAGAATGGAAGCAATGGGTCAAATGAATGATTAGATAACATGTACTAGGAATAATGATAACCTGTCATTTCTAATGTGTAGAAAATATTTGGTAAATTTATGTACCCCTAATACTCCACAATATATGTCAGTCAATATATGTTATGTTTAATTTACCTACTTAGCTAATAATAAATGCAGATGCCTCGTAAAGGGGATAACACCTATAACCGCCGACCTGGGAAAGGACCATTTGCGCAGTTTAAGGAGGTAATGGAGCCAATACTTAATGAACGACATAGGATGGGTTCTTCATCCCGGGCACAAGAGGATGTCGGTGTAGAGACGCCGGACACAACAGTGCCAGCGACGCACGTCCACTCACATGAGCACCGATCTGACGGCGGTGGAGGCACGCCATCTGGACATGGATCTGGTGCGTGCCACGTTAGGCACCCCATAGTGACGACTCATCCCTCAGATGATGATATACATATTGATGACATCCCATCATCGATGTCACAGACAGCAGGCCGACCGCGGATGAGGATATCCCCACATGGTAACACGTAAGTGATAAATACCAGACACACGTATTATTAATAGTAAGAGTAATTACTTTACATTGAATCATCAACAAGTCAGTAACTAACAATTTGAACGTCGTAGATTCATTCCAGCTGCAGCGACACGGTTAGTGACACCATGTTTCACCACACATTTCAAACCCTATTCTGATTGGTCCTCCGTCTCTCCATCAGACCTGCAGCAATGGTGGCGTGTTTTTGAGGTATAACAATAATATTACTATGATAATGATGTAATAATGTTATAAGATTAAGAATTGTTTTTTTCCATTCTAATAGTTTAAACATATTAACCTGTACAGAGGAGCAGTGAGTGGGATCCGATACATCATAATGAGGTGTATCGGGTGTGGAATATCGTGGGAGCACAGCATTACAGAAGCATGATGTCAGAAATTTGACGTGTGAAAGATCCTGTTAAACGTCGAGCGAAGGCAAACTTTATGTCAGATGCTGCATATGCGGAAATGGAGGCATATTGGGCGAGTCCGGAGTTCATTCAGAAGTCCGCTAGGTTCAAGGCAATGCGAGCAACAGTGACTGACGAGGATTCACAGTCTGGCTCTTGCAGCGCGACATATGCAGGGGGATCTATCTCGATGTCTGCACATCGAGAGCAAATGGTATGTATCTCGGTAATGTTCTTTCATTTTACATTTAAGATACTAATGAAATTAAATTACATATTAACGTTACGTTTCATTCAATTAAAGAGAGAGAGATCCTGAGAAGAAGGACCCTGGCTTGTTTAAAGTCCTTCAAGCAACACATAAAATGAAGAATGCGAAATATGTTAGTAAGCGCTGTGAAGAAGTTGCTGTAAGTATTATAACTGTTTGTTCACATAATATTATTAAGAAACTTACCATGTTTTACAAATAATGACTGGCTCAAATGTATTTTATTATGTTTCTGTAGACTCGTATCAGTGCAGAGATTGAGGAGTAAACACAACAAGAGGATGGAATAGAGGCAATTGATGAACTAGCAATCATTAGTACTGCATCTGGCGGTAGAAGGAGAGGCCGTGTATTTGGATTAGGATCTGAGCAGTGTGTCATACCGGGACGCCGACAGCCAGGTGTCATCCCGCCTATCGACATCACACAGACACCGCAATTCAACGAGCAAGTACAGAAGATGATGGCAGAGGAGAATGCGCGAAGGGATGCGGAGTACGAGAGGAAGCTCGAGAGAATTAAGAGGAGACAGAGAGCAGAGATGGAGGCTCAGAGAGCCGCATTGGAGGCAAACCGGGCTCAGTTGGAGATTATTTGTCGTTCGCTAAACCTTCCGTGCCCGCCGGCTCAACCAGTTCC